>JAQQBR010001832.1:5207199-5241156 GCA_030347285.1 Microctonus hyperodae
TTTTTTTTATATATATTCTCACTGAAGCAGTTTGAGAATTCTCTTAGCTGTTGCGTCACACGCCACCACTGCCTACTTATTTATTCTTTCCTTCACCGAGAGTCACTCAAGGTGAATATGCAACAAGAATAACTTCACTTTGTGAGGCAAAAGGAGCGGCAACGCTTGTGTAAATGTGACCCCGTAGGGTTTTTTTTTTTTATTCATTTTTATCACATATAAAAATGACGATATTTTTTTAAATTGTATGTGTGAATCGCAGGAAATAATAGTAGATATGACATAAGTATATCTATTTTTACATGCGCATTTATTGCTGTCAATATTGATCTCAATTATTCATAAGTGCTTATGACTCGATTAGTAAATGAACTAATAGGATAATTAAGAGTCGTTAAAAATATTTTGCTGAATGTATCACTTAAAATTGTCATAGAAATACTGATCATGAATAGTTCATCGATAAGTCATAAATGACTCGTCATCAGAAAATATGATGTATATCAAAAAAAGAAAGTAGAAATCAATAATAACAATAAATAATATTTAACGAAATAGCTACACATTCTTAAGTTAATTATACAATTGTAATATTTATAAAATTTCTCAACAAAAATATCTTTGAATTATTACTATAAATATTATATTTACTTATACGTAAAAGAAATAAAATATTTATAAGTTATAAAAAATAATTATTGCGCATTGTGTAAAAATAAATCTCAATAATAAAAATACACGCTTTTATTATTATTGTCAATAATAATACTAATAGAGCGTGGTTGAAATGTTGATAATTATGAACCAGAAAAGGATTTCACTCCCAATTTAAATTGTCATATCCAATTAAATATCCAGCAAAAAAATGAAACAAACACGTGCCTGTATATCCGAGCTGCCTATACACATACACATTCATATACAAAATATTTGCGTAAAACCACTGTTTTATATTTCACTATTTACTTCATGGAGTAATCAGTTGCCGTAAATTTTTGATTCAATAAAAAACCCACACCTTCTTTTATTTTATACTGCGTATCTGTATACTGCGATCTAAACGAAAATGATGGAAAATTCAACATTATTAATTGTATCTCTTTCATTTCAGTCATTCAAATAATACTGCTATGTTCATCGCACTAAAAATTTGTGAGTAAACAGACTCATGTACATATATACATGCACGTATATATGTGAATAATATTCCATCAAGAGTATTTATCATTCATCAAACATACAATACATTATAACTTTACAATATTGAAATATATTAAATAAATTCCAATTTCATTAATTTACAAAATACAATATTGAAATCCACATGCAGTAACATAATACTGCATGGATTAAATTATTAATTTCATTTGTAAATTTATAAATCACGGAAAATAAAACGATATGAATACAAATTCATTGTTTTGTATAGAAATTTTATCTGTAATAATTTTATATGAAACAACGTTATTCAATACATAACTGCGTTGAGTACAAATTTCGATGATTATAATTTATATATTTTAAAATAATACTCGTATTAATATACACGTACATATGCATAAAAATATGACACCACATTACAAATATTCTGATCAAATATCACTGAATGTACAAATGTTTTATTGAAAATGTTTTGAGATATTTGAGAAGGCGTTAGAATGGTCATAACTTTGAAAAAAAAAATGAATTTAAAATAATATTGATGAAATGCATTTGATAATTTTCACAAATTTCTTTTCCACGTTATCAAATCATTCGAATTATTATTACAAATATTCATACGAATATCTAAATATCCATATGAATAATTTATTAAATTTCAAATTCAATTTATTCAGTTAATAAAATCTGCAAAGTAAGTTCACGAATATTGAGGGAACACAAAAGATTCCACGAATTTAATATACACACAATATAAACTTTGGTTAATATTCTGAGAATTAAAACACCTAGTGCCCTTGAATAATCTCGTATACTAAACACACACAAACACATACATATAAATATGCATACATATTGAATAAATATTCGACAACCCGAGTTGTTTACTACCATATCTCCAACCGGGATCTCGTCACTCGACATTTTTCAATAAAAACTGAGTAATAAAACAACTGCTATATCCTCAAACAATTTACTAACCTCAATTTTCGCACAAAAAAACATCGGCCCAATTATTATTTCATCGACGTGCAGTGCAATAAAACTATTCACATTTACAAATACTGAATTAACAAATTATAAAGAATAATAAAAAATTACTGAATGAATAATCAAATAAATAATATAAAATTACAACGATAATATGTAAAAGAAAAGAAAGTGAATAACGTACGAATTAATTGGCAACAATGGCGTCGGAAGCGCGCGCACGCAAGAGATCGGTTACGAAAACCGTTAGATGGTGAAAATAAAATTTGAAAAAAAGAATTGAAACAAAACGTAGTGAGAAAAAAAATAAGACAACACTCACCTTGTACAGACGAGATGACTAGCACGGCTAGGCAGCTCCATAGAACAGTTTTCTGCATCATTCCCCTTTGCAACAATGTCTTCATTATACACATCATCACTTACAAATTAACACTGTATTATTTATTATTAAATAAATATAAAACAAAACACACTCCAAATGACGCCGTTAATATTTATTTTACACGAGAGAATACACACGAATTTATTATATTAATTAATATATTTATTAGATTAATAATATATATTTATATTGCGTAAATATATTGAATTATATTTTTATATATATATATATATCGTACAAAATCACAATTACGATGATAAAACCGAATAAATGGAGAGTGTAGCAAAGAACCAACTCGTTAGCTCAACGCGCGAACACCGTCTGACGCGCGCTTTACATTCGAGATCATTCGTGCGAATTCGTCGTACGCCCGATGATATCCGAAGCAAACGAATAGTGTGTGTATAAGTTAAATATAGTAGTGGGGATGACCAACGACCCTTCTACCAATCTGTGTGTATACCTCGCACGTGAATACTTTATACACGACGACCCCTCTTTGTATTTGTAACCCATTGCGCCGCAGGATGTCTATACATGTATTTTTGTAGATGTTTATGTATATATATATATATATAAATTATTACGCACGTGTATTATATTATAGCACCACCCTTTACGTCACTTTGCATTTATTTCGATTGAGATATTATCGCACACCCACGATACAATAATCAACCCACATTATAATATTTATGTTTAAAATATTTTCAAGATACAAAGTATATTTATTTTTTTATTTTTATATATTATTCTTAATATTGTTAGTGATGATTGATAATGGATAAATAATTTTTGTTATTTTATTTGTAATCTGCATATTTTTTTATATGGAATAATTTTAATATTGGTTTTAATATAATATTATTGATAAAAATTATTTATATTATCAGTGGGTTAGATATTATGTCTCGACCTAATTGTTATCGTAGCGCGTATATATTTTAGATAGATGAAAATATACATATAAATGTGAATATTTGGTGAAGTAAATACATATGTGTTGATTTGATTTCAATTACAACCGATAGAGGAGAATTTGATGAGTTGAAGAATTTTATAATGTAATGAAGTGTGTGTAATATTGAGCCGGCGAAACCAGTTTATATCGTGACGCTGACGTGTAATATTCTCTATAGGAATTGGTATAAATATATCATCGTTAAAGAAAAATGTAACTGATTTATATTTAATATTTTATTGCATTTAATTCTAATTATGTATTTGTATAAATTTAATTAATTATTGAATATTTTTTTTATTTTATTTTATATTTAATTTATTCATTTTGATTTGATTTATGTAATTGTACAGGCAGTGGGTACCAGTTTTGATTGCTATCACGTTGTCTTTAACAGCTGGTAACACAGCTGAGTCTGAAATTGACATTGAAGACATTGGAAATAATGTTAATGCTGAAAAAAAAATTCCTGATGAACAATATATGGACGTTAATGTACCAGGATTTGATAAGAAATTACCATCACCGGATGAACTTTTGAAAATGTTGGATTCAATGACAAATTTGTCTGATGATGAGAAAAATGATATTCGAGAACATCTTATGAAAAGTAAATCAGGTGTGGAAGATAATATTTCACCACCCGCTGGCAGAAATTTCTTTTATCAAATTGGTCTGTTGCTTTCACTGCTCAGTGTTATAGCAATAATATTCGGTAAGAATAATTGCAATTTATTACTTGATTATTCAAATTATAATTTTATGATTAAAATGTGATATATGTATTCGTATTTTGCAGTATTCTTTGGTTACAAGTTATATAATAGCTTAGTGGAGAAGGAGAAACGCCGTGAATTAAAAAAGAAACAAAAAGAATTGAAGAAAAAAAAATAATTAACAAATGTAATAAAATTAATAATAAAAAATTCTGTCTCATGCTCAAATGAATTGTTGCCCATATTTTTTTTTTCATTCATTGTATTTAAAAAATAAAAATAAATTTTATTGAGTTTTCACAATCTTTTTTCTTTCAACTTACTTACACATTTTATTATTTTTTTTTATTGGCATTTCACGAGTTAAAGTTTTGCTCGCGCGAAAAATTTGTATTTTATATTTTTTTTTTCTCTACTGATACTGAATCTATTACACATAGTGTATTATTAAAAGTCTGAAGGGAATTATGAGCTCGTAAAGTTTAAGTCGGCCCAAATTTAATAATAAAGTCAGTCGCCTTTAACGTTAAAACGATAACAAATTTTTTTTTTACACCAAGTTTTCCTTCACGCATCGATATGACCAAACTTTTTAATGAATATTGTTAAAGCGGATATTAAATTGTCGGTTGAAATACTGATTGAGGGTAAATGCAGATCCTGCGACCTACCATGGTCTGTACCAAACACAAAGATTTGAAATGATTGCGTAATAGACCATTGTCTACAATATTCACTATGATAATCGCCTGTCAAAACCATGAGAAACCCTACTAATTGTTTTCAGTTCGTTAGAAAAAAAGAGTTCTTCCAACCATAATCATCATTTGTTCATTGAAAAAGTGAAATGATTCTTTTTTTATATTTCTGCATTTTTTTCATGATAATTAATATTGAAAATTAATGATTTCGTTTAAATTACAGATTATATAAAACATTTTATTCGAACAAATTGCTTTCAAATTGTAATTTCAAAATAGCGAACAAACAATAGACTATTCACAAGTAAACTAGTGGCTGATCGATCGATGCGCTTCTCCAACTAAACTGTAAATTTGGTGTTCAAAGTTTAATTGCGCCCTTATCCAATCGTTATAATTGCTGACAAACTTCCACATGTCGTCGGCTAAAACTACTGAGGTTGCTCAATTACCCACTACTATACGTGTGTTACAAATTCTCGTCGAATTACTTCTCGATTTTATATAACCAATCCTTCCCCATTATAAATTTGTAACACAAATGCAATGAGACATGACATTTATCCAATATTATCATCGTGAATAATATTGAAATCAAAGTTGTATTAAACTTACAAATAAAGATTAATCAATTTCAATAAAAGATTTAATTGAAAAAATTTGGTTTATATACAATTCATATTTTTTTTATGAATAAGACATTGTCATCATTATTTACAGATGTTTTGTTTGTTTTCTTCTCTCGTCAACATTTTACAAACAATTAATTGACTTATATGTATACTAGCAAAATGTTAACTGAAAAATTTAATTAATTATTCTTAACCTCTCTATTTTACCACACATTATCTCGCTCATTCTCGTTCTCATACACAAATAAATCAAAATTAAACTAACTTTTAAATCTTAAACATGATGAAAAATACAAATAACATACTTATTTTTTTAGCCACAGAAAAAAAATCTCAATTGAATATTGTTTGAATACTTTTGACTGAAATTTACAGCAGAAAATATAGTTATGATTGAATACATGGTACTCAGAAAACGCTGTGCATAACAGCAAAAATTGATCATTGTTTTGTTTTTCTTTCATTCAGGTTTGTACATACTCTTCAAGCATGGCTACATATGAGTGCTGATAAAATACTGTGACAAATTATTTATCAGTTGAATCTATACATAATACAAAATCAGACATACGACTAGCTCTGCATTAACCAGTAATTTTAGTTTGCTGAATTATTTAAATAAAGATTTTAAGTTGATAATTAATCATTCATAGGACGTTTTTCTCTTTTACTTGACGCGTTTTTGTTGTCTTTGACGATAAATATCGTTGACAGGTGGCGGCGGTAAATCTTCGTCTTCACTGTCCTCACCTCCCAATCGCGTTCGTCGTCGTTTTGACGAAATACCAGTTCCATCATGAGCCTCGTCAACAATCCAATGGACAGATTTTGCAAGATCAAATAATTTTGTATCGCATCCATTATCCGCAACAGGCAGTGGAGCTATTAATAACGATTGATAAATAATTATTGAAACAAATGAGAGAAATTTCTTTGGGATAAAATCAAAGGATAAAAAAAAATTTTACCATGATCTGGTAATTGTATTCGACTGAATACATCCATAAGTAGATCAACAGCGACAAAGGGTCCACGGAAACATCCCGGAGGGGGAAGAATAGTACACAATTGAGCAGCAGCTGGTGGCAACGGAAATGTTCCACCTAAAAATACGAATGTATTTTACGATATGTACATAATAATTAAAATGAAACATTGAATTTAAGAATTTTTATTGCTACGAAAACTCACCTGGAACTGGATGTTCACCGGGTAAAGGATTGACCTTTGGCTTATAGGGAATCATTTGTGATAAATCAGGCTTTGGTAATGCCGCTATTTTTTCTTCGGTGTCTTGTGGCCGTGGGGTTGTACCGACATTATTTTTTCTTCCTAAAGTTGACACTTCAATGTATCCAATTGATTTTAATTCTATTGGTGAGCATGGATAAAGATCCAAAAATTTATATCTATCGACAGATTGCGCTGTTTCTTTTCCTTCGAATTCTTTAATCTAAAATTTAATATAAAGTATTAATGTTATTATTTATTTATGTATTAGCATTCGATATTATATTGAAAATTTAAAAAAACAACTAACTTTTTCCAATACTTCACTTCGTCGTTTTTCTACCTTGACAATACTTGCTAAATCCCCAATATTTGATTCAAACTCCAAAAAACGATTCCAAATGTCACTGTTTTTGATAAAATTTAATAGTGAGATTATAAAAATGTAAATAATTTTATGATATTATCGGATGGAATACTTACACTGATTTTTCAGGTTCTAAACTACCCGAAGACAAAACTCTCTCAAACAATACTCGTGTATTATTATCCTCTGTAAAAAAAAATTCCGTTAAAATTATAATGTAAATAAAGAATTAACAAATTTCATTGAAGAAAAAAAATATACATTTAGATGATTTTTATTATTACCATTTAAATGTGACAAATAGTCTATATAGCATAAAATATATTCAGGATTATCGCCAAATTTTTTTAATCCCAATTCAAAAATTCGAAATGCTATATTTTTATCTTTAGTACAATAATACTCCATTAATGCTGCCGCGACATAAACATGATGTCGACTACGTGGATCTTCACGTGCTCGTTTAAAAACTGTTCTTGCTGACTTTATCCCCTCCGCGCGTCTCGCAAATTTCATGTATTGTACATAAGCCTGTTCATAAAAAATAATATTTAAATTAAAAATGAACAATTTACTCTCATAAAAACAAAAAAAAATAGAATTTTTTATTTCTTCACTTACCAATGTGGGATCAACGTCAGGAATATCTAGGAATTTTTGATAAATTTGATGTACTTTTTCATATTTAACGCGTCCTTCCTCAAAATCCGCGTGTGCAAAATATAAAAGCATATTTTTTGATAATAATGTACTGGTAGCGCGTTCAAACATTGTTGCTGCACCATCACTTAAATTTTTTGCAGCATTAACATCCTCCTTCTCGGTAAGAATTTTCGAATTTTGTTCGAGAAAATGTGCTGCTTGGTGCCAAACCGCTGGATGATGTCCTAAACATAGCAAACATTGTTCAATTGCAAACATCACACGTTTAACAGCAAGTGATGTATCCTCTGTCCTCAATGGATTGCTGCGCTCCCATGAAATATATTTTTTCCACAATTCAACCTATAAAAAAAAATAGATAATTTAAAAATTTATTAATTTTGTCAACAGATATAATTCACGTGAATAATTAAATATACTTTTATAAATTACCTGTTTTATTTCTTCTGGATGACCAGTGGGTGGAACACTCGGTGCACTTCTATTCAATCCACGTGTAACAGCCTCTAATTCTTTAGCAACACGTCGCGCATTCATATAATCTCGTGACCGTTCAATTGCCATTTTTTCTGCAATTATCGGATTAATATTCTGTTCAAATGCCATATAATCTTTCCATAATTGTTCCATATTTATCATGGGATTCACGACACCACGTTGATATACCTACAATCCAATAAATAATTACTGAATATGTTTTATGATTTTTTATTTATATAATAATCGACACAAATTAAATGTCCAATAATTTTTCTTTTAATATAAATTGTTTTCACCTTGCGTACAGCACTGATTTTTTGATTTTCCGCGTATGAACCGACAGCCTCAACACTTTTTAAAAATGTAACGTAATCATTCCAAATACTGTACGAATGTATATCCATACCAATATTGTCTAATGCAAAATCGTAAGCCTGTGCCATTTTTTCTCTATACAAATAAATGAAACATATTTTTTTAGATATTTTATTTTATAATTGTTTTATTGATATTGAGTATAAGTTCATTATGGAAATATTGATTGAATTCACTCACTTATAAGTTGCAAGACTGGCTTTGGTTTCTTTCACGTATGAAAGATACAGTTTCCATAATTCAATATTCAATATTTTCATGAGGCACCTTTGGAATAGCTGTCAGAAAAAAAATTATTAAACAATATTGTACATTATTATGTATCGTCACAAACGTAAATAAGAAAAAAAAAATAAAACCTGATTATTAATATGCAAAATTAATAAAGAAAAATAAAACAAAAAATAATGAATGACAAAAATGACAGTCTTGAGGGAAGAGAGCTACTACCTACTTACCCATAGGCAAGTTTAATGTAGGTGTCAACAATTTAAATAACAACAATCACATAATAATTTTAAAAGGAAAGAAAAAATTTTACATCTTTAATTATTTATTTTGTTTTCTTTTGTAATTTATAATTTATACAATTTACCACCTAAAACATTTATATTTAATATATTAAAAATTTGTTTTGACTTAAATAATAATGCACCAGAAGCATGAATGCAAATATTTTATTACATTGATCATAAAGCTAAAATATTTTTTAATCTATTCATTATATCGCATGTATTGCATAATGTCCAGTTATAAGGAAAAAAAAATGAATAAATACTCTCCCCCTGTTTAAAACAATAATTTTATTTCATTTATGGTAAAAAAAAATAGGAAAATAGAATAGTTTAATATAAATGCCCTAAATTTGGGGTAATAAAATAAATTAATCTTCATTTTATTTATACGTCAAAAAATGATGAAAAAATCCACTGGAAGCAGCACAGAGTGACAAATGAATTGCTATCACAGTATGCTGCATCTAATTGAACTCCGAAATTTAATCTTATTAACTGAAATACACTGAGAAAAGATTCATGTGGAATATTTAATAACACTAATTCGTAGATATTAATCTCAAATCGCGCAAGTCGGTGTCCCAACAAATAAAAAATCAAATTAATTTTTTCCATATTGTATCACGATTATATTACATTATATAAAAAAAAAACTTTTTCATCTGTTGTTCTTATCAAGACATATATAGTAACGTTTACGGAGAACTGTAGACATTATCAAAATAATATTTAGCAACCTGAGACAAAAAAAAACCAAACGGAATAAATAAAGAATTTAAATGCTAATATAATCAAATTCCACATAATCATTCGCCATGTTGCAGGAAGGAATACAAAGGCTATTACATCCAGAAAGTTGTCTTCTTTGGAGCTATTGAAATTGAACAAATATGAATATATTACTTTCTCTCACAATATAATTTATCGACCGAATTTTTCATATTCAACAAATCAGAGCTGCTCCTTAGAAATCAACCTCCCAAATGTTTTAAGAGAACAGAGTAATCAATTGAAATAAGTGGCTTGGTGGTCAAGTCAAATTGTTTTTTATTCACCTTACACAGAATGTAAAGTGCATAGAATCACATAAGTATGGTATTACCATATTTTTTGTTAGTAGCAGTTTTATACTATTCATTTTGCATAAACCTAGAATGAATTATGGGTACCTTGCATTTTATAAAATTCATACATATATGTAAGTATTTTTTAATACATATACATATATATACACATTTATATTTATATCTATTTATAATTATTGTTCAAATAAATCATAGTATAAAATGTTTAATATAAAAAATTCATATTAAATATTATTTGATACTATTGTGCAATTATTTTAAATATTAATTCTTTTTTTTTTTTTATATTTTGATTCATTGATTGATTGAACGTTAATTATTATACTATATGTAAACACAACTACCGAAATATACATATAAAAATTATGGATTTGCATTTAGTAATAATTTATTGTTATTATTATTAATATTCTAATTCAACATACCTTTTCCACTTTTTCAAAGTTGCGCATTTTCATCTGGAAATTGGAAAAAAAAAATAATAAAAAACAATGTTCAAAGAAATAAATATTAGAAAATTATAATTAAAATACAATAAAATATACCTCTTGTTCAATGTATATTTTCCAGTATCTCCCAGCTGATGGAAATACAGTAACAAGTCTCTCAAATATTTGTCGAACTTCAGTAATTGGTCTATTTTGTGCTTCACGAATGAGAATACTCCATGCTTCCAAATCATATGTTGATTCATCAACAGCTTTTTGTGCTCGTTGTAGCTTCTCATTGCCCCAATCCTGAAAACATTAATTATGATAAATATTAATAATAACAATAATAAAGAAAAAAATTCTACGAGAAAAAAAAATTATTTCTTAAGTAACTACTTACAAATTCCATTTTTTCATCTGCCATTATATATTCTGATATTAAATTATCTGAAAAAGTATAATATTCTACTACCACCACACCTAATTCATAAAATTGATTATGAGAACAGAAATATATTTTTTTTTACCAAGATACATGGAAAAATTAATTTTATAAATAAATTATCGTTAATGCTCGTCTCACATGAATACGTACATTACAATAAATATTATGTAAAACATTAATTATTACAATATTAATATGTTTTTGTCTAAATACAACACGACTGAATAAAAGTAGAATGGTCAATGGCGGCGAAAGTAGAGTAGCATTTTATTCCGCACATGTGTAGCAAAATCCTAAAGACGAATTTCCACTCATCAGTGGCGCCAATGTAGGAAAACAAAAAAAAATTAACCTGCGAATTTGAATCGTAAACCCAAGCTGCGCGAACAAAAATATTATCTACATATGTATCTACCATGTACATAATATACTGTTTATCTTCATAACACTATACCATTATTGCTAATTTAATAATGATTGTTAATGAATAATATTGTATTAAATATTTATTAGTACTAAATTTTTTTTTTGGTTTTATTAGTCTGAATTGTATGTATCGGTTATATGCCAAATATTTAGTGCGCAGGATGTGGCGCAACCAAATTTATGCGACATATATGTAATTACAATTATGTACAGGTGTTTGTTTTTTTTATTATTGGTAACCATGATTGATCACTTTGCACATAATAATGATGATTTTTCCCCTCTTTTTCCAACCAAACAATCCAATGGTGGTTATTGAGTTATCCAATCACAATTCGTTTTTTTGAGTTTGGTTAGAATCGAAGTAGAGCACCATCTTTCGGATGAATTCACTATTATAAAGTCCTGATCATATCGTTTTCAAAGCTTCATATATCGATCGTATCGTTTTTTTTTGTAGATATTCTATGTAAAGACGATATTGCGTTGAATTCTTATTAGCAATACGGAAAATCGTTGTTGATGTTTACCTACGTAATTTTTGTTTATACGTGATATATTTGTTTAATCAGTTGATGAATACTAGCCATAAAATATTTATTGAATATGACTACTGCATTGTATTTAGAACATTACTTGGATAGTAAGTATCTCTAGGTGGAAAAACCAGTGCTAATAAAACAAAGAAATTATTAGCAGATTAATTAAATGAATGTTTTTTATTTTGTATTATTGTAAATTGATAATAAAAGTAGAAATAACAAATTTAATGTTATAACATCGATTTATTTTATTTTTCAAGGTTTGGAGCATTTACCCATTGAATTGCAAAGAAATTTCACATTAATGAGAGATTTAGATGCAAGAGCACAAGGATTGATGAAAGACATTGACAAACTTGCCGATGAATATTTAAAAAATGTTAAGAAAGAATCGCCTGAGAAGAAAAAAGAAAAATTAATGCATATTCAAGGTTTATTCAATAAAGCAAAGGAATATGGCGATGACAAAGTTCAATTGGCTATTCAAACTTATGAATTAGTTGATAAACATATACGCAGATTAGATTCAGATTTAGCGAGGTTTGAAGCTGAAATACAGGATAAAGCATTAAGTAGTAATAGAGTACAAGAGGAGAGTGGTGCAAGTAAAAAAGGTAGAAAAAAATTAAAGGAAAAAGAAAAACGTAAGAAAGGTACAACAGGTGCAAGTAGCGAAGATGAATCGAAAAATGCAAGGAAAAAACAGAAAAAAGGTGGCTCAGTTGTGTCAGCAGCTGCAACTGGTGCAGTTGGTAGTGGTGCGCAAACTGATGCAAGTGCACTTGGACATCCAGCTGATGTTTTAGATATGCCTGTTGATCCGAATGAACCAACTTATTGTTTGTGCCATCAAGTATCGTATGGTGAAATGATTGGTTGTGATAATCCTGATGTAAGATTTAATTCACATATTTATATATTGATTTCTCTTCAATTCTACGATTTATATGTTAATAAGCAATTTTATTTTTGCAGTGTCCTATTGAATGGTTCCACTTTTCTTGTGTGGGATTAACCACCAAACCCAAGGGTAAGTGGTATTGCCCAAAGTGTACGCAAGATCGAAAGAAGAAATAAATTTTTATGTATACTCATGTCATAGTGAAAAAAAAAACGAAGCAAAATTATTGTATAAGAGCCTGATACAGATTCATTTTATCTTCATCGTCCAATCTGAATATAAAATTAATATGTATCAGTTGATTAATAGGTAGATTAATTGAATAAATCAAACTGCATTTGCATTACATTTACGCTGGATGAATATAGTGCAGTGATTTGAGTGAAAATACATATAACACACATTGAATGTATGTAATATAAGTTGCCTTTTCGGTTTTATTTCATATTTTGCACATTTCATTTTTGATGTAATGCAAAAACAGTTTGTCAGTCGGTGAATTGCAGAAAAAAAAATATATTTTGAGAAGCGGCCATACTGTTTATACCCTTTTTTACTCACGCTTTATATTTAACAATGTAATTTAGTAATTTATTGATTTTATACATAAAAAATAATAGATAATTGAATCTAAAGGGAATTAAATTTATGAGTACTAAAATTTGACCGCTTTTTGAAGATCTGCGATTCAACCCAAATAAGTAATAAATAAAAAAAAACTACGTATCAATACGAAGACAAGTATTAACATGTACTCGAAAATAAAATTATCACTTTCGATATGTACATAAACTATAAATATATAAATATGAGTTAATTACTGTTTTTATATTTTATAAATGGAAAAAGAAAAATTGTTAAACTAACATTCTCTTCAAGTATATCGTACATGGAAACAATTGATTTTTAAAAAATACAAATAAATTGTTTTTACTTTTTTTTAATCATAAAAAGCGTATAATATTCTCAATTAAATGTAAAAAATACATATTAGTTATTTCTAAAAAATAAATTTGATAAATTTCTATCAAGCTTTAAACTACAAAATGTAATTTCATCAACAGCAATGACATTTTTGTAATAAAAAATTAATAACAATATATAATATATAATATTTCATCGTTTGTTATTGTACATTCCTCCACTATGAATTCTTTTATGAAAATGGCATGTGAGTTATAAATAATTTATGATTGAAAGACTAGAATAATTCAATATGAATGAATAAATTTCTATTCAAATAATTCCAGTTTGCCTATTACAACATTGACTAGGTGGGACAGTCCAATTATATTGATAACTCATTCTGATTTTTATTTCCGTAGCGCACAAAGTGCCAGTGGACATGTAAAAATCATGTATTTTTCTCATATTTTCTGGTTCCTGTTTGTGAGTTATAATATACTGATTGGAGCAACCTCTTGAGCGATATTCTGTGTCGAAACGTACATCATGTTTTTTTTCCACATTCGCTATTGGTGCTAACCACAGACCAACAGATACATCTTCAGCATTGAATAATCTAGAGTTATTAAAAATATTAATACAATTAATTCGTGTTAATATATTATTTTAATATTCTAAACTTTTCAATTATTTATGCATTAACTGTATTTTTACCTTAATAAATTAGCATTTAATGCAATAAATTTGACGAGATTATATGATAAAACGTATCCTCCACCTAATGCATATGGTAAATAATAATCACAAATATTCCAATCAGGCTCTTTCCATGGTCCACTTCTTTTAACTTGAGCTTTACCATTAAAAAATCCCCAATATAATTCTTTTTCTGTTTTTTTACTATCCCTTGAATCTAAGTTAATCATTAACTGATGTAAAAATACATAAGTATCATCATCACACTTTAACAAATAATCAAAATCATATTGTTCATAAATTTTTTCAAATGACTGCAATACTTTTTTAGTTAATGTATTATATGAATCCTCTAATTTTGGTAATAAAAGTAAATCATTATATTTTTGTTGCTCTGATTTCAAAGTTTCAATTTGTTCACTTTGAATATCTAATGTTCCTATTGCAAATAAATGTTTAATATTTTCATTTTTTTCTGAAATCCATGTTTTTCTAATCACATCACGATTTTTCATATTGTCTGGACTCGTAAGAATTATCACAATTAACCGGTATTTGATTTTATTTATGAAATTATCCTCTAAATTATCGCATGAATTTGATATTAATGAATGCACTGATAGTAAAGCTATTAAAATTAATATCAAGCTAAAAATGTTTAATTTTATATTCATTTTCTTCAATAAAATACATTTTAGATTGAATGTCATTTTATTAATTAATCTTATTGAATTTATTTTCATTCAGATTGATAATTTTAATTAACAATAATCCTCATTTCTACTAACTCAACTGTGGATATTATGGAAAACAATTGGAAATACACAACAATCAGCTGATTTTCGAGAAATGGATTTCAGTGCCCTCAGTTAAAAAGATTTTTTTATTTACCCCAAAACTACATTTAGAAAAAGCTTCTGTTGAAGTACATATGTATATATACAATGTATATATTCACAATATTGGCGGTAATTTCAGAAATCCCAAGTAGCATATGTATACATCTATATATAAACATTAATACAGAATTTAAGAATACAAGTAAAAATTATTCAATCAGTAAATGAATTATTTTCTCTCATTTAAAATTTAAGGGTAGTATATTTGGAAGAGAATGAGTGCTATGGATACAACAGATAATGGCGAAGATGGTAAAAAAATGAAACAATTTTATTAAATACTCTAATAGATAAGAACTTTCTGATAATAAATAAAATTTTGTTGCTTTGTAAGAGGTTAACTTTTGTGAATGTAATCATTAATTAATTTTATTTTCATCTATTAAAGAGAAAGAAGTTGCTCTGTTGTTACGTGAGCTTCCTATTTTGAATGAACTATTTGATGTGAAATATAAAGTTGGTGAAGGGACATTCAGTTCAGTGTATTTAGCTACACATAAATCTTCCAAAGATTCCAAAAAATTCGCCATCAAACATTTAGTGCCTACGTATCCGATATCAAGAGTCGAACGAGAATTACGATGTTTACAAGAAATTGGGTAATGAAATTAATATAGAGTTTGTTTATTTTAATATATTTGATTTTTGAATTTTTCATGATTTATTAAATTTATTGAAATATTTTATTTTAGCGGTGCTGACAATGTTGTGGGTATTGATTTATGCGTGAGAAATAACGCATCTGTTGCATTTATTATGCCATACATGAGGCACAATAAATTTTCAGTAAGTCCAAAAATATTACAGGTAACTTTTTTTCTTTCTTAAATATTAATAATTCATACGTATTTTTTTTTTTTTTTTTAGGATTACGTTTATAATATGGATAAAGATGAATTGAAATATTACATGAGAGCACTACTGATCGCATTGCGAAAAGTACATTTATTTAATATCATTCACCGAGATGTAAAACCAAGTAATTTTCTCTATGATCGTCGTAATAAAAAGTTTGTTTATAAGAATTTGAAACATAAATTAAAATTATAATTTCTATTTTCTAATCAAATACATTATATAAAATTATATTTTTTTTTTCCTTACAGATATTTACTTGTTGATTTTGGATTGTCACAAGAATTCGTTGAAGAGAGTTTTAATTGTACAAAATATCAACTGCTTGAAACACAATCAGTGAAACGAAAACGAGGAGATGAAGTAATTATCAAGTTTCTATATATTTCTTGATTTATTCAACACAAATTATTTATTAAATTTAATATATATTTTAATTTCAGAATAGTCATAAATTGTCGCAAGAAGCTTCAAAAAAATTGTCAACAACAGCTAGTAAATGTTATTGCTTCGGTAAGCCAAGAGTGTGTTCACTATGTTTGATACGTCCATCACAGGTGGCATCAAGAGCTGGTACCCCAGGCTATCGAGCACCAGAAGTTTTATTGAAGTATAGTTATCAAACTCCAGGTAAATATATTCATATTATATCAATTATTGAATATCCAATTAATTTCATGATAAATTCAGTTCAACTCTTTCAATCTATTATTCTTCATTATTGTTAAAGCAATTGATGTGTGGGCAGCTGGTGTCATAATGTTGTGTATTCTTAGTGCAACGCAACCATTTTTTCGTAGTCCCGATGATTGCACTGCATTAGCAGAAATAACAGTGATATTTGGGACTGCGAGAATGCAACAGTACGCACGTAAATTAGGTAATTTTTTTCGTTCTCAATTACTTTATCGCGAATTATTTTACTTCTTTATAATTTTTGTTTTGTTTATTGTTGATTTTTTATTTTTTTCACTTCTCATTATTAGGTAAAAAGTTAATTTATAGTGAAGATACTACAGGTATTGATCTTACGTCGCTCTGTAAAAAATTACGAGGAAGAAAACATAAATCACAGAATACAGAAAGTTATTTTCGCAAGGTATCATTCATTTTTGTTTTTATTTATTTTCTGCTTCCATTTACTAATGGTGGTAAAAAAAAATTTTTTTTATTTTTTTTATTTTCATGAGTTTTGTATTGTTTATGTATATAATTTTTTCTAAGAGTCCTACACCAGAAAATTATCCACCAGAAGCCTATGATTTACTAGAAAGATTGTTGGATATAGATTATACAACTCGTATCACAGCGGATCAAGCATTGGAACATCCATTTCTTAATACGTAGATTTTTTACAGTAATAGATTAATAATAAATAAATAAAGAATGTACAAAATTTAATATATACATATATTTTTTTTCACTTGTGAAAGATAAAACAATTTATATTTTATATATAAATACACTTTATTTTAAATACATAACAGAGTATAAATAAAAGAATTTGTGAATTTATAATTATTGAAAATCATTAATTTTTTCATTTACTATTTAACATATAAATTTATTACACAATATGATTATATTAATAAAAAATCAATGTTTATTAATTCATTCCACGGATTCTAATGGATTATCTTCTGTAGTAGATGCAGCGTTATTATTATCCTCTGATTTTTTCTCAATCAATTGCCAATTGGCCGCTGCTTCCAATGCCGATGATGCAATTCGTTTTACTTTTTCATTCTCTACCATTTCACTTTTTGTTAATGCCATCAATATTTCCATCACATCTGTTTCAATCAACTTTGCTGCAACTTCTTTTGTACTTTGTATCATATTTGATACAATAACAACTCCTCTATGTTGAATATCCGGATTAGGATTGGCAAGTAAAAAATGAATAGATTCCAGCCAATTTTGCGAATCGAAAATTTTTAAACACGCTTTTTCACTCGCTGCTGTCAACATTGCAAGAGCACCTGATGCCGCTAAACTCGTTTCTTGATCCTCATCCGCTGAGAGTATAACTAAATATTTTACTCGATCATTTTCACCTTCATATAATTTAACAGTATCTTCGCACATCATTAAATTATTGATGACTTGTGTCGCAGCGCGTTGTAGCATTAAATGATCTTCATACATATACGATTCAATTTTACTAAATGCACCTTCCTTCAACATATGCTTTCTTATTGAATCATTAACACCTGCGATATTGCAGAGTGCCATCAATGATTCAAAATTTTCTAATGCTGTACAATCTGGATTTAATAAATTCAACAATGGACGAATTACTTCCATAATTCTTTGACCTGGAAATGCAACTTCAGGATTAATTGTAATTCCAATTCTGGCAAGAGCTTGCGATGCTTGTTTCTTTCCTTTTACTGTTCCATCTAACGCCAATGGTAGAAGAGTCTTTGCACCGCCTTGTTGTACAACAATACCACGCACTTCTTGTTGACTGCATATTGCATTAAATACTCGAGCAATCAATTCTTTACAATTTTGACTGTCTGTTTTAGCCAGTGCAACCAATGCTGTAGTAACACCAAGCTTTCCTAAAGTAATAAGCCGTTTATTCACAAAATCTGGATCATCAAGCTCGTGCTCTTCAGGTATATGTTGTTTGGCAAATTTAGCAAGTTCCAACATTTCTGGTATTATTTCTTGTTTATCATAAGCATTGCATAAATTAACTAATGTAGTAATAACACCATAAATAACTGATTGATCGCCGACTTTTGCAACGTCAATCATTGCCTGTATTGCTTCTGTATCTTCGATTAATTTTTCCTTCACCTCAGCGTCAAATGTTAAATACGATAAGCCTTCAACTGCCCATTTACGTATATCTTTATCTTTTTTTGGATTAATTAAAAATCGACGACATGCCGCTGTTAATTTTAATGATGCGCCATCGGCAAATGGTTTTATCGTTACATCAGTGCCACCGGAACTACTAAGTTTACATAATCCAACTAGTGCACGAACACGAATCCCATCGTCTTTTGATTGATATAATTTCTTCAGAATATTTACACCTTGATTTATAATTGTATTGGCTTTATCTTTTTTCGATGCTGCAGCGATGATACACTCGCATGCAACTTTTTGTTGCAATGAATCGTCTGTGCTTGCCATCACTAAAATCATCTGTAAAATACCATCTCGTGCAACGATTGAATTTCCTACATCCAATGGACCAAGAAGTAATGTTGTTATGGCAACTGTAACGCGGACTTTTGACTCAACTTCTGGATCTAAAAGTTTGTCTTTAATAAATTCATCAATCGCCGCACAAAATTTATCCTTTGCCGCATCATAATACATATTTTCATAAATTTTCCCCAAACATACACTGGTTATTGTACGTGTTGATGGTGTTATATTCATTGCCGATTCGTATTTATATTCTTCCAATTCACTAGATACTTCCATTAAACGCTGAAGCCCACGAATATCCACTAATTTTTCAGCCCAATCCAGTACGCTATAATGAACATTTCGCATTATCAATTCAATTATTGTATCGCGAGCAAGACCAGTGATTGTACGATTCGTCGTGCTGAATACTAAGCATGATAAAAAGGTATCAATTTCATTTTTATATTTTTCACACAATTCTTTGTTTGGTTTACTGTCTGGTTTATTATCCATTCCACTGTAACTATTGAGTACAATCTGTAAATAGAATAGTAATATTTAGTTGATAAAATTATTAACATTGAATACAAAAATTTTTAATAATTGTTTTAATTGACTCAATTAACGTATTCATACCTGCATGCAATGTTGTGCTGCCGTCACTCTTTGTTTATTATTTGAATTCAACATCTCTAAAAACCATGGTAATCCAATCTCACGAATAATTGTTGACGTTCTTTCAGCATTATTTTTACATAATTCAGCAACGATTCTAATAGCCGCAATAATAATTTCATCATTATTTTTCTCAACTTTTAATAATTTTAATATATTCAGAATAATTCCTTCTTTGAACATGATTTCGGCGCCAGTACTTTCTCGCGATAATACGAGTAAATTATTCATAGCCATTTCACGTTTTTCTCCATTTGTATCAATATTAAATGCCATTTCAAGCATTTGTGATACTTTTGCAGTAATACGTGAGTTTTGTTTATGACGTTCTTGAACAATTTCAAAAAGTCGGGATAAAATTGGTTTTACGGCTTTATTGGCTGGATCAGCACTGATAACAAAACGTGCATCACGATAAGCTTCTTCATATTTTTCTAAAGCTTCAAATGCTTGACATCTTCTGAAAAGGGCTTTTGGATCATTTGGACATATTTTCAAAGCCTCATTACAATCTTTGATAACATTATCATAGTCCTTTTGTTTCAAATATACCGCAGCACGATTTTTATAGAATACTGCTTTTTCAATATTATTTTCGTTTGTTGATTTAATTGCACTTGTGTAATATCGTAATGCCTCATCCCAATTACCTTTTTGAAATTCTTCATTGCCCTTTTCTTTCAATTCCAATGGTGATAAATTTGATTTTGTCATTTTGTTATTCTATTGTAACAAAAGAATAAATAAATAAAAATATCAAATATCTATGTGAATATTTGAAAATAAATTTATGAATTATATCACAAAGTATTATATTTATTTGTTATTAACAATTATTATAAATGTATATTAAATGAATTTGTAAAATTTACTTTTGATTTACTTCACTTGTACCGCTTCGTATGTGTAGAAAATTATCAACTGACGGGACCATCAATTGTGCATGACTTTTAAAAGCATGTAGAATAATCTAGATGATGCAGGAAGCCTCTTCGAATCTTATTTTAGATATCTTTCGTCATGTAATTCCAAATTGAGATACGTACAAAACACATACGAGTATTTTTGATCTAAAATAGGAAGCCATATAGTATTTTCTATTTTTAGGTTATCATTTCGCATATATGTGTGCATTTCATAACAGAAAATACACATACGAGCATATCATATTGAACGTTTACCAAAAAAATAATGTTGGCAACAGTTGATATCTATGAGAACTTCAGAATCGCAGATTGAGCAAAAAAAAAAAAGATATGTATAAATATTTATACATAAAATAATCGTATTTCTTGTCTTGATGATACATTGAAGATGATATAATGTTTGATTAAAATAAAAATGAATAAATCATATCATTTGATTTTATAAAAATTAAAAAAAAATTTCAAAGTCCCGCCACAGTTTACAATTATTTATCGCATATCGATATTCGATATATCGTATGGAACAAGTTTGTGCGCGCATATCTCGTGTGGGGGTGCGCCACGTTTGATTTTATAAATTGTTTATGTTGGCATCAATTATTCATTGCGTGTGTTACAAATTTTCCTCGAGCGTGGCTGCAGCGGCGGAAAGAAATTTTCTCGTGTGTGAAAGTGAATTTCAATGCCTTTAGATAGGGTGAGTGTGCTGTTTTCAAACATGGGGAGGTTAATTTTTTGAAATAATATGTGGAAACTAGGAAATCGGGCCGTTATCGTGTTGGTATGTGTGTTAAGTGGATGTATAATACTTTATAATATTTGGAATTCGGTACTTGGTGTAATAATTACATTATTACTAGTTATATACGCGAGTATCTTATTACTTTCTAGCGACAATTTCCAAACACCACATGCGTTGCTGCTGCTTGAATATATTGAACGAACCGGTCGTGAACTCTATAATTTATTACGAAATTTCAGTTTTCAAACGACATTTTATACAGCTAATTTGATTGATAGGACCAAAATATTTTATCAAAATTATATTATCACAAGAATGGATCGTCGTCGTAGAAATACTTATCAGCTCAGTTCTGATACATTTGTAAATTCCAATAGAAATTCAGAATTTAATGTCGTTGAGAAATCGACACCAATACCAAGAAATCGACGCCGTTCTTATATAACTGGATCAGAAAATAATTCCAATATTGATCCAGTAAATGCACATGAATTTGGTGGTACTAGGTTACTTAACAAGGTGACATCCACTCCATTAGTTCAATGGAAAAAGCGGGAATCTCATAATGGTGATGTTAATCATCATGACGCAGATATCGTCATTAATCATCAGACAACATTGAGACGTGCATCGTCATTGCAATCAAGTGATCTTTATGGTATGTCGAAAGAAGATGAAACAATTTATAGTCCTCGTGGCTCACCTTGGGGTACAAGTATCAGTCCCAAAATGCGATCGAAAGCTGCTGGTGTTAAAACTATTCAAACAGTTACTGGACCTTTATTAACGTCTACTCGATACAATATTGATCCCAAGTAAGTATTTGTTTCTCTGCATTATGTCCAGTATTTTTGGTTTTTTTTATTTTATACTCTTTTATTTATTGTTCATTATTCTCTTACAGAGTTTATACTGATGTAACGTCACCAGGATTAACATCGAGATTGACAAAGTATGCGGCAGAAGTGAATATGAAATTAACTCATCAATCACAATATAGTGCTGGACAATTTCCAAAAGTCAATTTGAATACTAGTCCAGCGCCAGTTATTAATGCAAGATCTTCAAGAGCAAGAACATCGGTGACAGTAAGAGTAGCACCACCGGACACTGCACAATATTCATCACCTGACCGACAAATAATCGTGTCGTCTATGTGCCAAACAAAAAATAATACATCACCGAGTGTTGTACAAGTTTTAAAAGAAATATCATTGAAACGACATGCCTCACGTGATGATGTATCTGTAGAGTTAGTAAAAAAACAACGTACCGATGGTATTTATGATGAGGAATTGGAAAATTATGAAGAAGTAACGCAAAAACGTGGACGCGATGAATTATCAAAATCACAAGAAGAAATATCGATTGATAATACATTATTAAGACCTAGTAAAAGATCAAAAATGCCATCGTGCTATGATATATTAAATTCATTAAGTTCAAGCACTAATGTAAGTTCTGGCGTTAAAAGAAAAGCTGATATTTCACGAAGTGGAACACCAGATATTGGTAAACATTTCAAATCACTGGATGATATTCAACGTAGTCGAAGTTTTTCATCTTCACCACCACAAATTATTAATCATAAAAATTCAAATGATTTAGCTGATAATAAAATAGATGATAGTACATCTTCAAAACAATTATTGAACTCAGCGTCACCAAAACTAGTTAGTCCATACACAAATAGTTTGACAAAAACGATGGCTGAAGATAAACAAAATTTGAATATTAATAAATCACCAATGAAATTAACTGATCGATTATTTATGCGAGCTGAACCGCAAAATATTGATAAATTAAAGTCACTTATCGAAGAACATGCAAGTGTATCTTCTAAATTTACCAGTGATGATGGAGAAGAAATAAAAAAATCAGATGTTGTTAATATGAGACAAACTAGTATGAAAGCGAGACTTCAAAGTATGTTTGATGCGATATCGGGTAAAATATCTGGGCAAATTGATCCAAACGTCGTTATTCAAGCTGAACAGGTGAATAATTTAACAGTGATAACAACAACAACATCATCATTGACGAATTCACAATTGTCTTTAGCATTGACAACGTTAAATGCGTCGACATCCACAACGAGTATTAATACATCGCCAATATCTACATCTGCTGTCACGCCAATTATTGGTAAAACTAAAACAAGTACGACACCAGGAAAACACGTCACTTTCCTGTTACCAAGTGCAACATTATCAACGACAAATAATGATAAAGTGTCATTGACCACAACTAAACCACCTACGCCATTATCTTCAATAACTTCCGAGCAAAAAACTGATGCTATAAAAAAAATCGAAACAGTTGATAGTGAAAAACCTTTACAATTAAAATTAAATGCATCATCAGTCAATACAAATTTTTCAATATCAATACCAACTTTTGGTTCTGTATCATCTACTGCTAATGCTACTTCAATCACTCCGACAACAATCGTTAGTTCACCATCCAATTCATCGACAAGTTTGTCAATGCCTACTACATCTTCAACCTTGTCTAATGTTCCTAATTTATTTGCACCTCATTCGACAAGTTCTCCATCAATCATTGCATTTGGTACTTCGCAATCGACATCTACACAAAAAACACAATCAAATTCACCAGCAAGTTTTACTTTAGCACCTGCGAAACCAGTCACTACAGCAGCAACCACTGCTGGTTTTTCTTTTGGTACACCTTCGTTAATTTCAACTGCTGTTGCCAATTCGCAAACAAGTTCCACTGCAGTAACTGAATCGACGCCGATGCTTGGATTCCAATCGACCGCTACTACTACATCTGTAACAACTTCAGCAACACCAGCGCTGTCAACCAATTTATTTACCTCTAACAAACCAACCATGCCTACATTATTTACTGCTACTACTGCTACTACTAATTCATCTGCTGTCACTACGACTACTCCTGCCTTTTCATTTGGCCAATCATCTAGTAATCCATCATCAGTACAAAGTACAGTCAATCCACCATTGCAAGGTACATTCACTTTTGGCGCTACGAACAATTCTTCTGTTAATTTGAATCCAATAACTACCACACAAACTCAAGTATCTGTCAAACCTCAATCAAGTTCGATTACCGCTCCATCGGCATTCACATTTGGGGCAAATAATTTGAATACAACTACTCCAACATTTGCAGCAAATATTCCGAGCATGAGTAAAAGTGTTCCGGTATTTGGATCAACTAATAATTCGACTACAATTACTACAAGTGGATGCACACCAGCCACAACTTCATCGTCCCTTTTTAGTTTTGGTAAAACTTCTGCTACAACACAACCTGTATTGTCCTTTGGTACATCTAATAATTCACAATCAACTGGAATAAATAAAACATTAACGTTTGGAACTCCAAGTCAGCCATCTGCCTCGATATTCGCTGTTAATAATAATAATAATAATAACAATAACAATAATAATTCTACAAATACAACAACAAGTGCTCAGAGTTTGCCGAGTTTTGGAACAATATCTACAGCTATTTCACAATCGAATACAACTCCCGGTAGTAACACAATGCCATTCACATTTGGTACAACAAGCACAGAACAATCAACTTTAGCCAATGTCACAAGTAGTAATGCGAATATTCAACTATTTGGTGCCGCGCCGAAATCAACAATGACCTCAACTTTCGGAATGAATCCAACGACAGTAAATATGACTAATAATACAAATATACCACCGGCTACTACAACATCGACATCATTATTCAATAATGCTAGCAACAGTAATACTATTTTTGGTCAATCAAAAATAATGCCATCGACTGGCACTTTCGGAACATCATTATCAACATCCACGAATTTTACCCCAAGTGCACCGAACAGTTTTAGTAACACTGGTCAACAAACATTGTCATTTGGCACACAACAACCAGTAACAACTGCTGCAGTATTCGGCTCATCGACATCGGCCAATAATATGTCAACATCAACATTTGGTAAACCCAACACAACAACAGCGCCAGCACCACCAGCATTTGGTTCATCTAATACAACATCAACAGGATTTGGCAATTTAACAAGCATAACACCGAATTTTTCCGCCACAGCAAATACTGACTTTTCTGTGTCAAGACCTACCACCAATCTTTTTGGCGCACAAAATTTGAGCTCCACCCCAGCATTCAATTCAACTACTTCAGTATTCGCTACAGGTGCAACAACAACATCGGCCACAACAACCACAACAACGCCACCGGCTTTCGGCACTGCGACAACCTCCATTTCAACTTTTGGAACCTCAAGTGGTTTTGGAAATACAAATGCACCGTCAACAGCGTTTGGCAGTTCAATTACCAGTGCTGCATTTGGTAGTGGTTTCAGTGGAACAAATTCCTCTAATCCCATATCACCATTCAGCAGTCAATCATCGAATACACCTACCTTTGGCAGTACAAATACTCCTTTTCCATCATTCGGCACTGCATCAACTAATAATACAACTAGTAGTGGCAGTAATACTGGTAGTGGTGGCGCATTTTCGTTTGCGACCCCATCAACAAATCAATCACAACAGCAAAATTCACCATTTACATTTGGCAGTGCCAATACAAATAATAATAATAGTAATAATAATACTGCAAGTGCTGCGACACCATTTCAATTTGGCGCAGCAGCAACACCGCAACCTGGTTCGTATAAATATTTTTATATATTGTGACGAAGAGAGTAAATAATAATGGATAATGAAATTTAATTTTATATTTATTTTCTTTTTGTTATCAGGCGGTTTTAATTTTACTGGTGGATCACCGGCACCATCATTTGGTGGATCAAGCTCGGGTAGCAGTGGCGGTGGTATGTTTAGCATTGGATCGGGTTCAACTGCACCGCGTTCAAGATCAACGCGACCAAGAAGACAACAAAGATGATGGAGAATGTAAATTAAAATTATTATTTGCAATTTTTTTCGTTTTTTTTTTTTTTTTATAATGAAATATAACGATATTTGTTCAGTTTTTGTTTCTTTTCTCCATTATTATGTAAACTTTTAGATGAAAATTGTGTGAGTGAAAAGATGCAGTGAACAAGTCAAAATTACTTTAATGTATGATAAATAAATTTGATTAGTTAATAATATATAATGGAGAATGTAAGCTGTCGGAATTTCTTCATGTTTAATTTTTAAGTTGATTATTCGATGAGTCTGTAGATGTGATTCAGTGATCAAAATTACGTGAAAAACAATGAGAAAAATATATATTATGTATGTATACCAAGTATGAATATATATAATT
This sequence comes from Microctonus hyperodae, assembly GCA_030347285.1. Classification (NCBI taxonomy): domain Eukaryota; kingdom Metazoa; phylum Arthropoda; class Insecta; order Hymenoptera; family Braconidae; genus Microctonus; species Microctonus hyperodae. Next base: position 5,234,317 of record JAQQBR010001832.1, read on the forward strand.
GTGATAATTTTTAATTTTTCGAAATGATTTTCTTCTTAAATAACAGCTTTTTTTTGTACGAAATTAAATAATTCCAATTGTTTAATCGATAAATTGATATACGTATCATGGATTTAAAAAAAAAGTGAAGAAAAAGATTAATAATATTATATTTTACAGTTATAAAATAAATATCGAATTATTTTCTGGTATCAAAAAAATTGTGTCTAATTATATAATGTTTTTGTATCGTTAATATTTATTTTTATTGTGGGTCCATTGCTTCATATAATATTAAATCATTGTTGAGCACACTTTACATTAAACTAATTGAAATTAAATCAAGACAGATAAAATCCTGTCACCGATTCAAAAAATCGAATAGTTCAATATTATTTATAGTTAAATATAATTTTTCAAACATCGATACCATAAAAAACTTGTGTAATATGTAAAATACGAATTTTTCTATCATATATGCAATTATGATGTTTGATTGTAATTCGAGTCGCTGAAATTTAATCGGAACTTGTTTTACTTTTCTACTAGATTGTTATTTCTGTTATTATAATAAAAAAAAATTATGATAGTATCCAAATACCCAAGTAAATTGTCGTTACTAAAACTCACCAAATATTGGAAAAGCGTTTTGAATAAAATGAATTGATATTTTAATTTTTTTTTTGTTATTTCAAAATTTAATGTATCATTTTGTATAGGAAATTCACGATACGTAATACTTACATATTTAAAAAAATGTATCGTGTCTATTCAATACAAAATTTCGTTGTACAGTGAATATCTAGATATAAGATTTTGTAATTTTAGTTATAATATTATCCTTAAATCATAGGCTAAATAACAAAAAAGTGAGCTTAATAAAATTCGCACCTCGATGCATTTTTTTTCATTATTATGCTACCGAGATGTATAAAAATAAAATCGCAAAGTCGTTTATTATAAATTAAAATATACAATCTTATAATAAAAATATTCTGCATAAATGAACGAAAAAATTTATACATATTATATCTGAATCATAATAAAATTCATCAATGAAATTAAAATAATCTGAAAAAAAATACCAATAAACAATATTCTCATAAAATGTAGAAAATGACTAAAATGAATTGATTTCATAATTTTTCAATTTAAATTGAATCATCTTTCCAAAACGAATTCATATTGGCATCCATTTTTCATTATTTCGCGCTAATATAGATAAACAGTAGTGTATATTATATATACACACGAAAGTGATGAAACATATATGTATGATGATGGAATGGTCGTTAACAGCGCCGCCAATGTAGGCTTCGTCATTGGCGAGAAGTAAATTGCGTACGTGCGAGTGGTGGGCAACGCGGTGTTCTTGGATCTACAATATAAATTCACGGATTATAAGACTGTTGATTTGATTGGCTGAGAGACATGACTGTTGGTAAAATTGACCAATGAACAATTCCGTTTCATAGTAAAGATGTTTGTCCGGTCGCCTGGTGCCGCCAGCCATGTTGGGAAAATTAGAAGGAAACCATCAGTACAACTAGAAGGACGGGAACATCTAGGTTCGGTAGCGGCGTGTATAACACCTAACACCACCACCATGGCTGACCCGGAAAAACAGCCTGAACAACCCAAGGCTAACCAGCAAAAAATGGTCATTGGTAAAGTATTTAATATCATTATTTATCTAATCACAAAAAAAAAATCGTACATTTCCTTGAGTGAAAAAACAATCCACAAGCATTTGCGTTACCATTCGTAATGGCGCTCATTTTACATCACGACCATGTGGCCGGCGTGCCGCATTTGCAAATTTGCAATTATACACAATAATATTACGTTCACATTTTTCTCATTAAATAAATGAGACAATGGGATTTAATTTGACAACTTTTCCTTTGTTCTCCTAATCATCATATTAGAATGTCGAATATTTTTCTATGATTGATGACCGATGAGGCAGATAAATGAACACCCGCGCGCCCAAATTTTATTGCCATTGTCTTTGGATTCCTCAAATCTCATCATTTCTTATAGCTTAATAAACACTTTGATTGTGAAGTATAATACATATTTGTATTTAGATAAATTATTTATCCGATGTTGATGGCATATTTTGTTCAAATGACCTTATTTCTATTGACGCGTCTTTAAAATAGTTTGTGATTCTGATTTTTTTTTTCTATTTCACCGGAAGAATGATAGGCGTGCTCCGAAAGTAAAATGCCGGCAGTTCTCTGCTTATAAAATCGCATGTTTCTCCAGTTGATGAAAAGTTACTTTTTTTCTACGTCATTTAGTAACTATTTATTTTTCTATGTGAATTGTGCAGAATTTCCAAGTGATTATCGATATTAAAATATCAATCTTTCATTTGTTTATAATAATAATAAATAATAATGATGATATTTAAATTTTGTGATTTAATTAATTTTCCTTTTTCATCTGAATTGTATTTTATTCAAAATAATACTATGAATATTTTGTGGATAATTATTTTTCAATATTTTTTTACATGATTACGTCTTTGAATTGTAGTAAGATATTGTTTTTATTTTTGTTTTGTTTTCATATTGATTATGGTAACTCTACAATGATTCGTGGTTAAAATATTGATTTCTGAAAGTCTCAAAGTATTTGAAATATTTAAACCAGTTTCGTCAACTACGTTTACTTACTCAATCGTCCGTGCGAATGTAAACACACTTTGCTAACAAATACCTATACTCATAAATGTTTATTTATATCAACTATATTCATATTTATTTATTCATCATTAAATATTCTAACCTATAATTTTTTTTTGTCGATTTAATATTCATTTGTTTATTGATATTATATTTTTTTTTCTTGTCTCGTTGCAGCTAACAAAGTGACTGGAACTGTAAAGTGGTTCAACGTGAAAAGTGGCTATGGGTTTATCAACAGGTCAGTTTTAAATATTATCTTTACACTCTATTTATTTAATTAATTATTATTTTTTCATCATCCTATTTTTTTCTATTAAATCTTTTTAAAAAAATTGACCGTAACATACTATGATTATTACATGTAAACTACACGAAATATTTAATTTCGCATAGATAAATAACTATACCTACTTTTTTTTTTTTTCATTGTATTTGTGCAAGTTATTGTTCAGTTTGAGCGTGGATGTGAATTGCGAAACCTTTTCTAGTCATTTAATAGTCATAAAGCACGTGACGTCGCAAGAAGCCATAATTTTAATGAACTTAATTATATCCAAATGTTACTTGAGAGCGTAAATATTTTAAAAGAAAAAAAAATATTTCAATTATATATTAAAAGCAAACTAGAGGATATTAAAAATAAAAGTTTATAAATATAATACTTTAAAGGAAATAGAATAAAAAATCGCAGTTTATATTGTTCTGGAATAATTGAAGAAAAAAAAATAGGGAGAGGAATGAAAGAATAGAGAATTTTAGTTTCATCATAAAGGGAGAATGACGGGGTGAGAAGATAGGGGAAGAGGGTAGATTTCTACGTCGGCGCAAACACAACTCAGCAGCTGGCATTTTGTATGAGTATTTTCTACGTTCTACGAGGACGCGCATGAGTTCAATGACCTTCCGACGCCGTGCCTTGCTTCACAGCTTCAACATAGCCAATTTATATAGAATATATATGTATCTATACATATTCACTGGATCTATACAGTCCATTTGAGAGGGTAGAGCACTGTGTTGACTCAATGATACGAAAAACCACTACGTATAATTTTGTATATATAATGTAAATCTCTTATACATTTAATATATTCTCTTTAAACATATATCTCAATTATGTATGAAACCGTGAATTTATATATTTGTTCTCATTTTTTTTTTTTTTTTAAATCTTTGAATGAAGATGTAGAATGACCAAGATGTATCGCGTTAGAATTAGTCTACTCCTCTCTATTTCCACATTTGGCGGTACTGTCTCTATTCATAGACCCCAGTGAAAATCTATTCAAACTATTTATAGACACAACGTTTCAATATTAATAGAATAAATTTATTTATTTTTTTCATCTATTTTATTCCTTTTTTCAGAAATGACATCAAGGAGGATGTATTTGTACATCAAGTAAGTTGAAAATTGATTTTTATTTTCTTTGTAAAAAATAAAAAAAAAGAAACAAAACAATTTTATTTATGATTTTTATTGATACTTTTGTACAGTCGGCAATCGTGAAGAACAATCCGAAAAAAGCTGTGCGAAGTGTGGGTGATGGAGAAGTCGTTGAGTTCGATGTAGTAATTGGAGAAAAGGGACACGAGGCGGCAAATGTTACAGGGCCTGATGGTGAACCCGTGAAAGGTTCGCCATATGCTGCTGACAAACGTCGTGGATATCGTGCATGGTATTATCGTCAACGTGTGGCAACCAGGCCTCAACGCCGACCAAGAGAAGGTCAGGAAGGTTATGAGTCTGGTAAATGAAACAAAACAAATTGAAAATGAATAATGCAAACGAATTCAAAGCAAAATATTCAACAAATCTAAAAGTGATATTTTTTTTTATTTCAAATCAAACAAATTTTTCATGATTTCGGTGTATTACAGGCGATGGAAAGCAAAGCGGAGGCGGAGGAGGAGGTGGCAATGGCGGTGCCGGTGAAGAAGGCGGTAACACTGGTGAAGGCGGCGGTCAAAGACGTTATCGGCCACGACGTAATTACGATGGTTATTATCGTGGATCGCGTCGCTCTGGTCCACAGCAACAACAACAAAACGAGAATGGCGGTGACGGTGGTTCACGTTATGACAAAGGCGAGCAAGGTGGCGATGGCGCCGGTGAGGGTGGCGCACCACCTCGTAGTGGTGGTGGTGGACGTGGCGGGCGTGGTGCACCACCACGTCGTTTCTATCGTCGCAACTTCCGTGGAGGAAGAGGCGGCGGTGGTCCACCAAGACGACCACGAAGCCAAGATGGCCAGGTTAGTTTAGTACATTAAATGGAAGAATTTTTACATTTTTCAACATTTAATTTCACTGTTATGCTGTGATAAAAAAAGTGGATGTCGTAAATTTTTGAGCAAATGTTCCTTTTCCACGTTTTCCCCAATTATATACTTTTTAATTTTCCTTTCCTTACGTTTTATTTTTCGTCTCGAATACTCTTATGAGCAATATATTTCCTTGAATTTAATTAACTGCTGACTCAACTATGGCCGGGATATGATGTATATTATCAGGTGAGTGCAAAAAGTGAGGCTGAGAATAATGCCGCTGGTGATGGCAATAATATTGGCAAAGGAGAATTATATCCGCAACACTGTAGACGTCGAATTTCCCGCAATTCCCAATTAATTGATAAATCACGACCCATTAACAAAGAGAATATACAACCTTCAGTCGATCAACTTCAATTGGCACATTCTAGTAGTGCAATTTCACAAGCTGATGATAATGCAATCAAGGTCGTGTCAAATAATTTTTTAATTTTCAAACATGCTGATGAAAAAGTAAATCGTTGAATAATTCTCATAGAGTTGTTTTTTTTTTAATTCATATTTTTCATTTGAGCTTTTGAGTAAATTTTCTGCAATTGATGAGCATTAAAGTAAACTTTTGCATGCTTTATTGGTTGTTTTTATAATTTTTAGACACATCAAAAGCCAAGTGCTGCGGCTGCGTTTGACAAATTTTTGGAAATGAAGGACGATAATCATGATTATGAGGTAGAGTAACTTCATTGCCACTACAATTTCCCCAAATCGTTAACGATCTCTTTGTATGAGTTCTTTACTTGCATTTTTTTTTTTTTTTTGTTTCTTATTGTAATTACAGGTTACTGAGAGTGGTTTGATAACTGTTAAATCAAAGAAGACAATTTCGATCTAGGGTACATGGATCGATAAATTATGATTTTCAGGTAAAACGCATTTTTGCTTACCTGATCTTTTCTTAGCAAATTTAAAATGCTTTCGGCAACGCACAATCATCCGTTTATCATCGCTGGGTCAAAGAAACTCTTTTACCTCCTATATATTCTTCTTCTTATTATTTTTTTTCCTCCTCTTATACTTTTCCTTTCAATAATACCAATGTTACCATCCCGACGACTGGCTATTTCATTTATATTTGTGAAAATCATTGGGACATCTGCTTTAAATCAGCTTAACGTGAAATAAATGTGGAAATATAAATTATTGTTCAATCAATAATTTTTCTTTTATTATTTCTGTTACTTTACAGGATGGTCAGTCAGTGCAAAATACAACAACTGAAAGCACTGCTTAACGGAAATAAAACAAAACAAATAAACACCGCTATTATCACGATTCAACACTCCTTTTTAAATTTATAACACGAACACCCGTTATACACTAAAATACAGCAGCAGCGGCAGTGAAACATCACGATAAAAAGCAGCAGCAGCAAAAAAAAAATAGCAACAACATATATGAAAAAAAAAAATTAAAAAAAAAAAGTAACAAACATTACTTAACACTCTCCTTCCCACAAATGCAAGTTAAATTAAGGTATGTAATGAAAAGAGAGAGAACATCAATGAAAATACATCCTGAGTGAATTATCATTTCACTTATGATTAACTCTTTATGCATAATCAATGTTTCAATTTAAAATCTGAGAGTGATAGAAGTAGAAAAACGCATTGACATTATAATTGTTTAATGTTATAATACTAAAGAAGAGAAAAAGAAAACAAATTATTAAGGATCAGAACAATGATTAACATCATTGTAAATTTTTTCTATCTTGATTTACGCTCTGTTAGACGGGTAAATAGAAAAAGAATATTAAGATGAATTGTAACGTGATAATTGTTCTTGTTTATTAATTTGCTTTAAAGTTTTTTTCACTTAGTTTATTTTTTTTTTTT
>JAQQBR010001832.1:5247075-5262699 GCA_030347285.1 Microctonus hyperodae
AAAAAAAAATATCATGCAATTTACTCTGATGAGATGATGACATTCCTCCTCATTGCTGTGCACTTTTTTATTATTAAATATGGGGTGTAAATTGTGAGAAAATATATACATGAATAAAAAAAATGAAAATTAAATTCAGTCAGAAAATCCAAAGAGGGGAAAAAATGAATAGTGAATATAAATATATATAAAAAAAAAAGATTCTTTATAAACTCTCAACGAATCTTATGTGTATTTACCTTATACCACTCGTTTTAATTATATAAATATAAATGCTTACCTCACGAAACAGTGATGACAATGCGTGCCGTAATATTCAGGCAAAAGACATGAAGCCAAAGGTATTTCACTCACTACTGTATCTCCAATCTTAATATTGTCAGCAGCCACCGCATGCTTTCCAACATTTGGAGTCTCACGAACTTCAACGAGTTTCGAGAGACCATTCAAGAATAAATGCGGACCTCCAGTTAACTCCGGTGAAAGAGCTAGAAAATAAACCAGCCAAAACCATGACATTTATTTTCAAATACTGTAAGATAAAATTTTATACATATACATATACACATGCACAGTGATCTGTGATGTCAAGTAATCCTCTCAGCATTTCGCACAACTTTCAGTTGTTAATACGAATTAGTGTAAAATTTACAGTTGACCTGTTTATATTACAATTGTTATTCGCTTTTATAATAGTTCTACTGTAGATAAATATCACTACAAATTTTTTGTCAAAAACAAGTGCATTCTAAGATGTTCAGATTTGAATTGTTGATATTTTATATGCGTTATATAAAATTCTCAAAGAACGAATATGAACATTGCAATATGTATAGTGTATATAAGCTTGTTTCTTTATCGTACAGAATGATGTTCATGTAATTTGGTGCTTGAAAATACTTTCGTTATGTAAACTATGAAAATTTAACTCATCAATAGCAAATGCATATATAGTTGTATATGTATATATATCGCTGTATATAGGGTTGATATTCAAATATGGATTCACTGTACGAGGAAGTGAATACAATAGAATCCCTCTGAGGGTTATATGTATATCGTTACAGACATATTCTGATGTTGATTCAAGTCTCTTTATGTCTATCCAACGCTTCGTGAGTATTTATTTATACGAAATAAAATTATTGTACACACTATTGTGCATTTAATGATTTTGCATGACGATACATAAATTTTGAATATTCATTGAGATTGTAATAATTTTATTTTACTTGTGCATTTTTTTTTTTTTTATTAAATATTAATTTTTAATTGTAATAATTGTACGAAAATAAAATTTGTAAATTACATTTTGACAGGATGTAAAAGTAATAAAAAAAATATCAATTTTACAAAATTTATTTTCATTAAATATTTATTTTATAAAGAAAACGCAGGAAATGCTGGTAAATAGAAAGTCCTTTGCTTTGTCTGAAATTTCTTCAACGAAAATAAAAACTCGTTTCGCATGAAAAAATAGTAGTATATTAAATCTCATTATTTATTCTCTTTATTTATAATTTTTATAATGAAACTAAACAGAAGCAAAATATTCCGAATATGCATCTACATATTTAAATATAAATATTCTAATTTCATACATAAATAAATACTATCCAAACAAATAATTATCGTATACTTCATAGTACTATTTATAAATTTATAAATACCAATATTATTGATTTATGTGTACTGCATAATATTAAATTAGTATACGTAGCCTGGGAGAATCGAATTAAATCCTGAATGTAACAAAAGATCCTCTTCATATCTCTGATATGTGTAAACAACATTGCACATGTTCATCAAAATAAACTAGTAAAATTATGCATGTTATATTTACATATTATTATAACGTATAATTTGCTTCAGTCATTTCATTTCAGATGGAAAAAATTTTTCAAAGCTAGCAAAAAATTTATATTTACTCAAAGCAAATAATATATTTCCCCTTTTTCCATTTATAATAATTTATAATATGTATAACGTATATTTTTGCTGATAGAGTTCACCTAATACACTTTTATTGCAATTAATTATTATCACATATACACGTCCATCACCCACATGTATATATGTATACTTGTATTTATTCGGAGTTGCCATCGTGTCTTACTGTGTAATCATGATATTGGATGGATGTGTGTGAAGTTAAACAAGTTCATAGGTTGCTATGTGTTGCGTGGTATATTTACCCATTTCGCCACTGTATAGTTCTCTACAAATTCCACTTATCCATGTTATATTATTTGTTTATAGCCCCATAGGGGCTCAAATAATCGTAAACGCATCTGGATGTTAATAAGCGAGAAAGAAAATAAAAAAAAAAAAAGAAAATAATAAAAGTCAGATTTATGTTACACATGAGTTGCTTATTATGAATGTACTGTCGATTATTAATAATTTTTACATTAAGGATTAATTACTCACGTATTTTATAATTGCGAAAGATGGAAGAAATAAATATTAATGAGTGAATAATATTAATTGTTATTGATATCAATAAAAAATATTGCATTTCATATTATTAAATTTATAATAAAGTTTATTAGAATTTCACAATATTTTTTTTATTACTGTACTTTTTTTTTTTTTATTGTATTAATTAAAATGTAAATGAGGAAGAAAATGTTTCTTATCGTTTAATTATTACTGTAAAGTAATTACGAAATAGGGTAGCGTAAATTACACACGTAGAAACACAAATACATGTTTTCTTGTACAAGATCATACGCGCTGATGATGGAAAATGATATTCTTTATGGACATTTAACAAATGAGTGTGTTTGAGAAGTACTTTTGAACTTCATTCTACCTAAATTCACTTCACTATGCAGAATGTACTTGTAAAAGCGTCGATGAAACTTGAGACCAACTCAACAAATAGTGTTGTACAACTTCGCTCTTGTATAACATTCAAATATGAGAATATTCCAATTACATGTTGTACTGTATGTAGTATTTGACTACAAGAATTCGATCGTTCTTACTTATAGAGATATATTTGAGTTTCATTCTAAGTGACAAAAGTGATGGTTTCATCAGAAGATAATTGAAAGAATTTTCGTCTCAAATAGGAATAAAAATAGTAAAGAATGAAAATAATAATATACTTTCCCTATGGATTCGTTCATTAATAAATGTGCAGTTTATGAAAAATGCTGTATTATAATATCGAATTTCTTACTTTCATGTCAAATAATTTCACACTGTATGCAGCTCGGGTTGTTGTTGGAAATAACGTAAAATATTACGACGTGCATGAAAGTTTCATTATCACTGCATTATTATGTGAGTTAAAAAAAAATATTACATCTTTATTCATGAAATCAATATGGAGGTAAGCGTAAATATTCTATTAAATATTTTAATGAGTGTGTATTATTTTTAACGATTAAAAAAAAAGTAGTATAGAATGGAAACAAATAAATATTGCGTTTGGAATTTATTCGGTTTCCATATACGAAAATAAAGTTGGTGTTAGTGTATTTAGTCATCGGGATATTCTATGGTGAATTAAATGAGAATTTGGAGAGAAAATAACCGCAATTTTATATAAACACGTCGCAGTACCCGTTTTATTTGAATATATTTTTCGTATGTAAATATGATTTTTTGGTCGCTGTATAACTACTGGGAAATTTATCTCTATTTCTATAAAAACCACGAAAAGTTTTGAAGCGAGATATTCATAACTCTAAAACAAATATATTGAATAATAAAAATATATACAACCATATATTTAGTAAAACTATCACAAGAGATTTTTATTTTTTCTTGTTTTATTTCAGTTAAAGCTTTTCAATATTTATTTTAAAAATATAAACCGTACTCGAAAATTTAGTATTTATGAAGATTTTGTATTTATCAACTTACAACTTTGTATGATGTATTTATTTTTGTTTCATATGTCATATGAAAAGCAGGATTAATTTAATTCTGTACATGCGATGGGTATTGACCACAGATTATATGTCCGGTATAACTTACCGAAACTGTTTTCATATGAATATGATGTGTGTAGAGGATGAAGGGTAACTGTTTTATCAGTCTGCATTACTAACCCTCCTATCCCCTTTCAATATTTGTTAAATATCATACACATAAATTATTCAACCGTAATGAATTATTCCTAATTGTGAAGAGCAATGTAACGAAAATTTAATGAAAGAATAAATATCATAAATAGCAGAAAAAATTATATTTTTTCAAATATTCTTCATGATTATTTTTATCTATTCATTTTTTTTTTTCAATGCATAAAAAATATATTTTTGAAGTGGTGTATTATAATTTATGTAAATTCAGTTGCTAACGTTCTGCAAATTCGCGTGTGATTATATTTTCATATTCTAACGAGAATTGAAGTAGTAATAAATTTTACCAAGTCAAATTATTCAAATGCAGTTCATTTCACAATATATTTCCTACTAATGCAATATAGTAAATTCGTGAAATGAAATGAAATTTAATAAATTTAAAATTAAATAAACACGAATGAATAGTCGGTTTAAATTTAAGAAAACTAAAAAAGCTGGAAATTTCTAGAAAAAATAAAGAAATTATATAAATTCTTATTAAATGAATACTAACACATGGTATTATTAGCCTTATACCATCAGCATTTTACCATGTCAGCTATGAAATCTCCAGTTAACTCCAAGAGCAAACTATCAATGTTTGTACAAAGTGTTTATTTTTGTCTGTTATAATTACGTTAATATTCATAATGCATAATATTGCAATTATACTAATATTAAACACACACATAATTCGCCTGAACTATTTTATACATCTCTTAATAATTTAAATTATAATAAAAACAAAGAAAAAAAAAGACAAAACATTAATATAATCTTACGTTCTCGATAATAATTTTTCCTCATCATCTCATGATCGTTCAATAAATTCTTCGTCATTATTATTTTCTTCGAATCATCCAAAAGCATCTGACATTCTTGTAATTTAACATCCAATTGTTCTCTGAAATGAAAAATAACAAATAATACGTTAATCAAAAAATTACTATCATACCAATTAATTTGTAAACACACCCCTATAAGAATGCTTTATCTAATGAAGATAATTCTAATAACAAATAAAACTGTTGATGAAAATTGTCAATATCAAAATTACTTCAATTGAATGAAGCATTGGTACAGTATCATATACAAATTAAATGACAGCAGGATACAATAGTCTGTCACAATAATTTCTCTCTTCTACGCACAAGCATTATTGATCGGTCATGCGCCCGGTTTTCTCAAGGATAATAAATATTACTCAAACATTAGACTTTTATTCTACTCAATCTTTCGCATTCCAAATGACAACAGCATTATCATATTAATTCTAAGAGGACTGTCTATCCTGCCTATAGTTAATTATGAGTTAACATATTTAAAACGAAATAAAATTAACTCTCTAATTACTTGTTACTTTGATGTACATAATATATTATGCACTATACGTGCACATACCATAACTACGTGACTTTGATAAAATTGTACAATGCATATTACGGTTTGATAATTCATAGAAACGTATTCTCGTATTATAATATACATATTCATCATCAGCATAACGTGTAGATTTTAACATACGACTTAATAATTAGTCTAGCACATTGAATTAAAATTAATTAGCATGTATAATTCGTTGATAATGATTATGTACTTCAATGTGGCTTTGAAGTATATAATATAATACTAGGTGGTATATAGAAGATTATTTATTTATATCATCGTCACTCATGCATCGCTTCTTATATGTACTTGAGCAAGATCGATACTTTTGATGTGGTTAAGGAGCACCAACGTTATTTCGTGACTTGTTTTACAATTTGTGTGTATTGATAGATGTTATAGTTAGTTTGAGAAAATAATATTGTGTACTGCATTTGAACCAGAGGACTTCTAAATACAGATAAAGACACGACTATTTCGAGGTTTGCTAAGTTGGTTTAGTACATATGTATGTAAACAAACATTCGCACATAAACTGTACGTGAAAACACAAACAAACTGGATTGAATGTAAAGAGTCGAATTACATATGAAATTGTTGAATACTTGTGAAGCCAGAAAAATAATAAAATAAAATTAATAGAAATGTGGAGGAATGAGAAGAAAGAAGAAAAGAAGAATGAAAAATAAAAAAAGCAATTCAATTTATTATACAATCCTCCTTGTTCGATGTATATACGCATCAATTAACAAAATTAATTTCAATCAACTCATCTGTGAATATATAAAGAAATTTTTCATTCATTGAATTTTATTTTCATGCATAATATTTTTCACTTTTTATAAGTGAATGTGTACGAAATAAAATACATTACTCTTTGATAAATTTCTATATTTTTTTTATTTATATTTTTAACTTTAATGGGTAATCTTTATGTACATAAATATACCATTTCAGTATTGTTTTTTGTTACATTTTTTCTTTTTCAATTCACTTCACTGCTAATGCGACTTGACTTTCCAATGGAGGCAGAATGTCGTGATTGGTAAAAGGCCAATGTATATAGAATAAAGTGTGGGCTCTTTACTCAATGGAATACAAAAGTCAATTGTGCAGTATAACTTGAAACAATGATACTTGACTATCTGTACAAAAAAGTGTTAGCTCAAGTACTTATAAAACGCCGTACTACTGAATTACAATTGAAAAAGTTTTTCATGTTCTTTATAATTATGTGATTCATCAATGTTAATGAAAAAACTCTCATTGTATAATTATACACTCGAGTATATATATTACTTATGTCATTTAAAAATAATGAATTAAGTATATATTATGTCTGCACAATTATTATTACACAACAAATAAATGTATGTATTGTTTTTATTTTACATTTATTAATTTGATAAAGCTTGAAATTCTTCCAATTCAATTACAAATATAAAAATTTCGTATCTGTTTTCCAACCGATTTCACATTGTGGAAATTGAAATGTGTGTTACATATTGTCGTCTTTATAACTGTATTATTGTATAGCTAGTTGCTGCATGATGAAAGTTTTCAAGCAGAAGCTTTCGTGAACACACGAGAATTCATTTAACGCTTATTTTATTTTTGGCTGTTAAAAGTAGAATGTAATATATTTTTTTCTAGATTCATACAGGATTTTTTTGCTTCCATTCGAACAAATTAAAGAAGAGTGAAATATGTCAAGTTAATTACGAGTGACAAACCCTCTTGACTGTGATAAAAAATTATTAGGTTACTTTCCTAGTTGTTCGTTAGTATATACCTATCGTGATTCTTGGTAAATGAAATTTACTGAATTGTGTATTAATTGTTATGCTCATTCATAAATTATCGTCAAAATATTTTTCACATTTTTATTTCATCTCCACTGTATTTTTAACAATATCACTGATGACGCGCATTATGTATCTCGATAAAACGTTCAGTCACGTTTTTTTTTCAATTCCAAACTATATTTTGATCATTTACTCTGAATATATTGAATTAATAATCTGCTTGAATCAAATATTTTATTTAATCTTCAAGAAATAAATTCTCATCAACTTTTATCAAACTTTTATTTTATTACTCATTCGCAACAGAAGTACGTAACTATAAAGTTATGATGAAAAAATTTTCAAACATTAATTATAAATAATTAAAAAGTAGAGATGATACATTAATAAACTCACCGAATTTTTATTGATAAATTTTCGTCACTCATAGCGACTTTCAAGTCTTCTAACGCAAATTCATAATCACCAAGGGCCATTAATGCATCTGCTCGTCCTAGGAGGGCAAGGGAGAGACTAAATCCCTGGTCGATTGAAGTAACTTTACCTAAAAATCGTACATAAAATAATTCAACGAGAATTACACGAAAAAAAAAATCGCATTTTTGACTGAATTAAAACATTGATTTTCTCTTTATATATCGATCAATTAATTTATTAAAAAAATTTTTTTACCATTAATAGGCGCACGCAGAACTGCCTGGCTGAAGCAAAGCAATGCCTTTTCATTATTACCTGATGACATTAAATTAAATCCTTCATTTCGTTTAGTTTTTGACAATAATGCGTCTTTATCTCTGTATAAATGCTTAATTCTACCGAACGTTTCTTGCACCATGTCTTTAATTTTTATGTCAGTAAAGACACAACGTACACGCTCTGAATCGTTTGTCAAACGCCCAAAGGATCTTATGATCCAAACATCTCCCACATTGTTAATTGCCATATCACTGAATTCACGAAAGAAGCCTTTCGTTGCAGAGCGAATTGTCTCTGACGAACATAGTGCACGGTAGAAAGCATCCGACTCCTCCATGGTATTACCCTTCGGGCTCTTAAAATTCCAAGTTTAACTCGTCTTTTTGTTCTCCACCATTTTAGGAATTAAACTTGAAAATAACTTGAACTATATAAGATCT
Organism: Microctonus hyperodae; assembly: GCA_030347285.1. Classification (NCBI taxonomy): domain Eukaryota; kingdom Metazoa; phylum Arthropoda; class Insecta; order Hymenoptera; family Braconidae; genus Microctonus; species Microctonus hyperodae. Next base: position 5,255,482 of record JAQQBR010001832.1, read on the forward strand.
ATTAACGATATTTACCTTCAACAGAAGTAATAATTTTATGAAATAAATTTTTTATCACTTAGTTTTATTTAATTTTTCCTTTCTTGAAGCAATATCTTTATGAAAATTTAAAATATTGAAAATTTTATATATATTTTTGCTTCAAAATACACACAATAGGTTTATAGTAAGCACTCTATGCTATTGGTTTTCATAGACTGAATGCAGTTGCGTGGCTTTGTAGAACATTAACTTGTATTTTCATCTGCGCTATTTTAGTCACGACCAGCCTGAAGATGGTTGAGTGACTCGAGTTAATGCGGTACAAAAATAATTGGAGATTACAAAATAAAATGTATGCATTAAAATCAATTGATTTTTTGATAATTTATCACTCGCTATCAATTTATTACATTTTTACATTTACATTCTGTTAATATATTACTATCGAATTATTGATAAAATTGTACATTTATTGGGTAAATATTTCTCATGTCACGTCAAACTGGTACAAACGATCGTGTGAATTTATTTATTTATTTTTAGCACAAATCACGTTACTATCGTATGCATGGAAATATTCGCAACGTATATTTCATTACACGGCATAGCTTGATGTAATATATTCACACATATACACATATATGTGAAGTATGTACCTTTTAAATGTCTTTATGAAATAAAATTATTTATGCTGTTTATGCATGCTATATGGTGAATTCATTCAGTGTCGACCTCCGGTGTATTTCCCGATATAATAATTTGCAATTATTTAATAACGAATAAATTAAAAGATTTTTATTCTATTACTTTTATTCGTTTACTGAAAATATTTCAATTTATTTCACTGTAATGATGGCAAATATTTTTGGTAAGTAATTAATTATTACATCAGCATAAATATAAAAGATACAACAAAAATTATTAAGTTAACCATTTTTATTTTATAAATTGAGCAGTACTTGAAAACTTGTTAGTACTTTATTTTTAAATTAAGTCATTACGTGTTTAAACAAGTATACAGAATGAAAATTACTGCTGTTTTACATATTTTCTATTTTTCATTATTTTATTTCAAATTGTTTTACAAACTCTATCTCAATTTCTAAAAAATTTTCACTATAAAAATTAATTAATTATAATATACATATATTGCACATAAAATATGAATATAGTAGAAGATATATAAAGGAGAGTAATAAAAAATGCGGAAAAAATTTCGCTGTAATATATAAAATAATAAAAATAGACAAATACGAGTTAAAAATTTTCTCTATCGACATGTTCAACATTTTTGATCAGCACATAATCTTATTATATACATATATACATGTACATATGTATTTATACCAACACTCGGTCTTTTCTATGAATATTTTGCTTTCATCACAGAAACTGAAACTTTATTTTACCTCTCATCTCTCAAACTGACATTAAATACATCTGAACTAAAGTTTCTTATATGCCAATAACGATCTTCATTGAATACAAAACTCATTCAAGAGTTGGACTTCAGATACACCACAAACCGTATATATACATGCTGTTATTTGTTTTGATCGCACTCGATATTTCGTCTGACATATAGACAGGTGCGGAAAACTGAAAATGTGATGTGAATATGGTTAAATAAATTCTGCGCTTTTATTCTTAATTGTATAATTTATACATTCACATCTGTTTCAATTTCACGCCAATAATTGTGAAACACTTGGTGGTCTTGTGAATAATTGATTGCCAACACGATTAGCACATTCAGGATACAATTCGCATTTAATAATGACAAGAATTTACACCCGTCAGCATCTTCGTTGTCCACTCACCCTTTGCGCGTCAACACCACCACCACCACCCGCAGATCAATTCTGCTCTATGATTGGGCGCCAGAGCTATAGCACGCTTCGCCCGAGAAGCGCGGGCCACTCAGCTACCGAGTTTGCAGTCGATGTTGTGATCTTCAGGCATCAACTTGGCGCGGAATTTCCACTTATTCACATAGCGATATTTTTATTATTAAACAATATTTTTATTTTTATATTTTCTGTGGATTATTATTAATTATTTCATGAGGATAAAATTGTATTATTAATTATAATTTGTTTTGTGATGCTGAATAATTGTTTATCAACGCGCATAAATAAATTTTTTGACACACGTGTGACTGTGAACTGGTGAAATGGTTTAATTCTTCAGTCTGTTAACGTCAAATTAATTATCTGTTGACCAAGTCAACAAATTTCGAAGCTTTACATGAATTTTTATGATGATAAATTGATGTGTAAACATTGTGTGATATATATATGGGCTGATATTGCGGCATAGTTCACTGGTGTTTACAAACATTGCCAGTGACGACGTGCGCGGTCAGTTGAAGACGCCACAGATTATAATAAAAGTTTTTTCATTTTCAGTTTCAAATTAATAAATAATCGTGAGTACAAAAAAAAACATTAGATAATCGATTTTTTTTTTTAATTTTTTTTCTTCGTTATTTTGTTCGAGTAAAATTTCTTTTAATTTGTTTACACACCTGTATAACGCAATTCGAATGTTTTATAGGCACAGGTACATGAATAGAATTTTCGTATCACTTTACAATTTTGTTTTTTACTTTGTTTTTTTTTTTTTTTTTTTTCGATTTTACACACAGATTCTAAATTTTTTTGGGCGGCAGCCAAAAAGTTATGACTACTTAAAGTTTCATTTACACAATGTCGGCGAATCGATTGACATGAAATGCTATTTTAATAACATAGCTGCATTTTATTTATTCAGTTTATTTGGTCGGGAAACAAGAGAACAGTAAATAAATTAGAGAAAATAAAATATTAAATATATTGTGTAGTAAAACAACAATAAAATATAAAATGAAATCTTCAGAATGTAATTAAAATATTTACTGAAAAAAAAAACTTTAAAAGATACATAAAAAAATATGAATAAATAAAAATTGATATTTTTTTTTAGAATTCGTTTTTATGTCAAGTACAATTTCTAAATGTCGATATTGTTTTATATTTTTTTTATATAACAAAAAGTATGTTACGATTACAAATAAATTTTCACTGCGGGTAAATTGGAATGTTGTGTCGGGACTCGTGAGCACGTTTTTCGTTGAATTTATATCTAGCGCGATCGAAACCAACCCAACCTCTGAAGATCTTGACAGTACTTAAATGGCAGTTATGAAAGGTGTTTGTTGACTAATCAATTTATGATTGTGACCGTATTAACAAAGAACATGCATAAAAGTGATATCAAATTAAATAATAATTTTCAAAAACTCTATAGAAGATTTCTTTTTTAAACATCAACAACAACGCAAATTATTTCTGGTAAGTTTTTCATAAATTTAATAAATGTTTCTGTTTTAGTATAATTCATTGGAATTTTCGCGCCAATACAATTGGAGTTTTCATCGTGCATGAATTTAATAATGTAAAAAGTTACCGATAAAATTAAAAATAAATATACTTCGAAAATCTCTCAGATTATATATATCTATATACTTTTTTTTATTACAATGAAATACAGTGGAATTTATATAAAAAATGCTGACATATTCTGGTGTCTCTTAAAAATTTCACATTAATTCAAGTATTCGTGATGAAATTTATTAAAACCAATTTAGCAAATATAAAAACATCAATAAAACCAAAAAAAAAATTCCAATTAAAATCACTTTACCGATCAGCCATCATACAATTCAATATTCCACGAATGAATATACACTACTCAATTGTAATTATCAATACAACACTCGATAAATTTTTCATCACAATGTAATTCCAAAAAATAATTTACCAGACTGAAATATTTGTTCAAAATTTTTTAATCAATTATCAAATCATTCTGATGAAGACACAGCGGCTGAAATAAAAAAAAAATTGTTATATCAAACATAAACAACATAAGCACATCAAAAAAATTCTAAAACAATACATTTTCAATAACACAATTAATTTCATCAAGTTATAAAATAAAAACTACGTCTTTCTAAATATTCCGCTTCTGCAAGATTGAACTATAATAAATTCAAACACTTTCAACATTTTATTCTGATGCCAAAAACATAAAAAAAAATACGACTAAAATTTTTCTCCACAGAGACAATTTAGTATCACAAGACTTTGCGATCAATCTCAAAGTTAGACATAAAATCGCCGCTATGCTTTCAGCCCTGCATTGGACTTGATTCCATAATACGTCGTATGTGCGTCATCCGAATTAATGGAGTTGACTTGAAACTTTGGTTATTATTATATGGATATGTAGATCGACGTGAATCCATGGATGCGTACACGTGTATATAAATAGATGTGTATGCGTGATTCCGTCATATCTTAGCCAACAAATACAATGGTAAATCAGAATTAAAATAAGGGTATCTACAGATCTAACCCATCACATTATTATTAAGATAGTTCAACCTTACTATTCTTGGAGCTTCTTATACAACTATATTTGAATAGGTTCTCTCGAGTACGATCATTAGACAAGTTCAACGTGAGCAATTACTTCTGTATATTGGCACATCTTCCATTGGGGTTTGTCTCATACTATATCGACGAATCACAAACTCAAACTTATCATTATAATCTCATTCGTCATATTATAATTGGTTGATTAATTGAGCGCGACGTTCATTATATTCATAAGAAAATACGGATTAATTTATAATGCGACATTAAGCCACATGTCTATTTGGTATTATAATATATTTCAATTCGTAAATTATTTTATATTGCATAGTTGAATTATTTTTTTAATTATTAAAGTCACAAATGTATAATTGCATGAATTTTTATATTTTGTTCGTGGATGTAATATGTAACAGAAATAATGTTTTGATATTCTTAGTACAAATAGCTATGTAATTAGAGAAAGAAAAAATAATATTATTCATTTGAATTTAAATGCTAGGTTGTAAAATATTGATGGATCACCGGGAAGTGAAAACAGATAAATATCGCCAGACACAATGCAAGTTAAACTTTCGTAGCGATGTAGCAAAAGGCTGACCCTATTGTTCCTCTCTGGTAGTTTTCGCATCATTTGCATGTTAACGTCGACATGTCGTGACCTTAAAACATATACACCAAGTTCGTAACTTGGTAGGGTGCAATATTCGTATGGTTTTTAAACTAGAAAATTATCTGGAAGCTAAATTTATTCTTCAGCGCCAAAGCAGGTCATGTATTATCAAAATCCACTAAACTTAACTCCAGTTAGCTTCAAAGAATAGGAATAAAAAAATAAATAAAATTATTTCATTTTATTCTGTATGTAATTTATAATCGTGATAAATTCAATGACACTGAATACCTAAAATTTACTGCATAAATAAAATATTTTAATTTATTTTTGCAACCGTAATTTTTTAGTTTTTTTTTTATGTTTCTCAAATATTTACTGTTTGTATTGCGTGTTTACTTTACCAATATCAATACAATCTTTACATTTTTATATCAGCTCACAGCGTATTTTACAGTTTACTTGGTAAAATTCCAAATAGTTATTTCGAGAATGTCAGAACAAAATAAAATAATTTCGTACAATAATAGTTTAATCAAAAATTCTGTATAGTGAATATTTCATTATAAAATAACATTCCTGAAACGCTGCAGGGAATTAATTAATATAGAATTCATAAATCTTTAATTAATTGCCATTTAATCATGAAATTATTGAAATAAAATGTGTTTGTACTGTCGGTTCAATAACAAATTATATTCCAATTAATAGCAATGCACTTCAATATAAAATTTAATTAAATTATAGTCTTAAAAATTATTCAAGCACATAGTATAGAAATTTCATTGAGTTTAATAATTTTTTATTGATGTATGTACATATGTCATAGAGCATCAGTAAAACTTTGTTTTACTCATATATTATTTCACATTCTAGGAGTACGTTAAACTGTCAATTACGTTAAATACAAAATAGATAAGCTGGCTTTTGTAATTCCTTTCATATTGCGGTGGACTGCTTCAGTGAAATAAAATATTCAGAGGAGTTCAAAAGCAACGATAGGGAGAATTTGAAAAAATATATAGAACTCTATTCCACCATTCGAAATTTAGAGACAAGAATAAAACAACTGTTAGAAATAATAAATAAAAGTTGTAATTATTTTTGGATCAGGTTGTTTTCAATTTATTTTTCCTTTGTGTTTATTATACAGAATTTATCAGGATTAATTATATATTTTTATTCATCATCGAACCATTATGAATGCAGCGAAAGTTATGAAAAAAAAAAAAAAAAAGTATTTTCAAATGATGATAAGAAGATTATGCTGTAACAAGTACTTAGTCACCGAATGCGTTCATATGTAGCGTTGATATCTTATTCATGCACAGATTATCAGATTATAAGCTCCGTTGCGTTTATATAGATTTTATAAAGCTTTCAAGTTTCAGTGAAAAACTACAGAATAAAATCAAAACAAAATATAATCAAATTCATAGAAATAAAATTACATAAATATGAAAATATTAAATTAACTAATTTAATAACTCAGAGAATGGAAAATGTTTCAATGCATTTTTTTTTCTTATTCATTTACATTATAAATGATAAAAAAAAATTATAGTTATAAAAAATTCACTTAATATCCCAAATGAATCTACATTGTGAGGTTTTTCTGTATTATTCTATATCCGCTAGAGATGTAACAATGATTAATTAATAAATCCTATAGAAAGAGTGAATCGGATATAAATTTTTTTTTTCTATTGAGTTTGAAAAAATGTAAGAAACGTGAAAAAAATTCTTTTTGACAGCTTACAAATTTTGTCCTGCAAGCAACCCCGACAGCCTCAAGCCGTCGTTAAAACTAGACGAGTAAAGCGAATGGTTTCACCCTTTTATATTCGTTCTTTAGTCCTGAGATTCACGACGTGACGCGCGATAAACTCGAAAATCGAGGTGGAGTTTTGCTATCGTTTATAAACTCCCACGACTTTTGTGGGTGTCTGCGTAAAAGAATGATTGCACAATGCTAGTCACGTTCTTTAGTTGTCCAATCATGTATGCAACCGTTGAGACAAGCAATGAGGGCTGTGCATGTAATGCAATATATAGAATAAAAAATGAATTCAAACTAAAGTTGTCTATAGAGTGTTTCGCAGTCTCAAAGAAAAAAGCATTGGGTGCTTACAAGAATTTTATATCAAATATAAATACATACACATAATTTTCCATTGAAATTATAAAATAGTAATATACATATGT
>JAQQBR010001832.1:5293594-5305230 GCA_030347285.1 Microctonus hyperodae
AAAAAAAAAAAATGAAAGTAAATTTATGAAGTGAGGGTATTTTTTTTCAATCTTCTGTAAATACATTGGATAATTATTTTCTTCAAGAACAAAAAAATAAAAGATGAAAAAAGTATTCGCGTACTTCAAAAATACATTTCGAGTTAGTAACAATGGCCGTGGTTAAATTTTAACCATAATATTGTTCAGTAATATGTATCTGTAGATTATATATCCATGTGTGCAAGAATATTATATGTATGTATATATAAACGCAATCGAAGAGAATGGGAAGTTGGTGGAAGGCCTGTGGGTTCGGTATCATGTATCCAGCAATTATCGGTGCTAAATTTTTACGACGTACTGGGATATAATACGTGTACTCGGGGGAGGAGCGAGCGCGCCCAGTTTCTACCCAACCAAATTGCGTCGTCATCCACGGAAGTTATTACTCCTTAAGAGAATGAAAGAGATAGTTTGATATATAAAAAGGATGAAAGAAACGAAAGAGATAAAAAAAAATAACGAAGATTAAATTCGAACCAGAAAAGAAAATAATAAAATTCTTGAACGCACACCCCTAGACCTTCGTTTCATTTTGCATTTACACCAATATACATATGTATATTGTATATGTATAGTAATATATGCTCGATTGGTACCCAATGAAAGGGAGTAAATGATTGAGATGCGGCACGTTGAGAGATCACGTCGGCAGATCAATGTTAAAAAATTTTTATACACAATATGTATTTCATTTTGGATGGTGAAAGGGAATACAAAATGCCGCGTGCGCCGAAACCCCATGAGCATATAGTTTTATTTTAATATACGAACACAGATTGTGCTTGAACATTGTAAAGTAATCATAATATATCAGTGTGTACGTGTCTTTAATGCTTCGCCATCATGTGTCGGTCTTTATTCTATTCTCATACAATTTTGCTCTTGTAATTTTTTCAATGATCATTTATTATTCGTCGGGAATAAATATATTTATATACATATTTATGTAATATTTACATACATGTATATGTGTATATTAGTGTGTGGTGTTGATGTGTGCAGTGTACACTTAGAGTTTGTCAAAATAATATGCGCCATTTTGTGGGGTCGTAAAAATTAGCATAGTTATATTGTGTCTGTCGAGTTTATGGCAATTGCTGTAATAAACACCATAAAGTTGGCTTCTATTAATTTTCAATGTGTTTGTGTGTATGTATGTTTAAGGAAAATGCATGTCAGCTTTATCTATGATTTACACTCACGCGTATACATATAAATACAAATGTATAGTCTGATGTATATGTATTTAAATTAATGAAAAGTCGTTCGTCATTGAGTGAATGGAAAACACAATTTAATATATATATATATAGTGGGATTTGAGGCCGATGACATTCAAAATTTTTTCAAGCGTTTCAATAATTAGTCACCATAAATTTTATTCGTTAATAAAAAAATTCAAAGCCCGTAACATTTGGATAGAAAAAAAATGAGTGAAAGTATACGCTTGATCTCTTGAATCGATACATCAACACAAGATTCTTTCAATTTTTCTTTGTATTCAATATGTACATATAAAATTTTTGAAAGTATTTTTTTTTTTATGAATGGTAAAAAATAAAAATGTCAAGATGAGTGACGTAATTTTTTTGAACTTTTTTTGATACAAGTGAACATGTGGGAACCAATATCAAATATCATGGGAAGTTGTACGTGAGAGAAGGAAAAAAAAAGAGTTTCGGAAAATTGTTTCTTCCGAAAATTTATTTTTAGGTTAATGCACAAATAATATATTCAGCGGATAAAAATAAAATAAGTGCAACAGATATATAATGTAACAATTTCAACCGTCTCTTCCAACTAGTCACTTGTACACATATACATATGTCAGGGGATATAACTCGACGAGATGAAAAAAAGATAAATAAAAGTGCAGTCGTAAGTGGAAACAGGTTGGCTCGAAATAGAAGAGAAAAGTATATATGTGTGTATGCTATTCTGGCGTCTCAACAACCACGAGCAAACGTACGTGTTCATATAAGAGAAAGATATAAAATAAGAGAGCAGGAAACATCAAAAAGGTGTTGTTCATAGCAAGAGGAATAATAAACAAGAAAAAAAATAATAAGTAGAGGTAAAATGTGTCAGTGAAATACACTACGTTGTTTTTATCTTTGTTTTAGTTTATCGCCTTGTCGTTTTTGTTGCATATTGTAAATAGTGTCTGCACGACACGCGAGAGTCGTGAGAATCACGGCCTCGGGAGTGATTCGAGATGGCCTTGAGCCAGGGGGACATACAACTACCGTGCCTGCATGTATTTTGAATTAAAGTTAACATACAGATCGAGGTAACTTACATATTGCAATTTAATCAATAATTAATTAGATAGTTGCTCATTCACAACATCAAATTTTGAATATTTATCTTTATACTCAATATAGAAATATCGAAGATGAATTAAATTTTGATGAAAATAATTAAATGAAATTTTTTAATGTTATTTTATTATTTTTGTTATTAATAAAAGAACCAATTTGCTTAATGCAAGCTATAAATTGTTATTATCTTTGTAAATAACAAAAAAAATCTGTGTAATGAAAATGATAGATTGTTGATTAATTTTTTGAATTCCATTTTGTTTCAATTAATTTTTTTTTCTCTCCAAAGTCGCACATTAACGTCAACAATTTGCGTGTTATTATTCCGACTTCCTTTAATTTTAATTCTACCATCAAATTATTTTGACATTGTAATTATATATTGCCCTTATATTATCACGTCAAGGGAATTTAATTATTAATATATATAATGTTACAATGTTTCATTTTATATAGCGTGAGGCAGGTAATTTTGACGTGTTCCGTTGTACGATAATTGTGAACTGGGGCGCGTTCACGATCTGACCTTTTGGCTTTTTCTGGTCAAGTGCCCTCCCCTTTTATACAACAGAGGATGACGCGAGATTACAAATCGAGCGTTCACAATCTTCTACATAAACCATCTGGCTTTATATATATATGACTGTGCAAAAATATATTTGTATTGCATATCGAAAGAAAAAATAAAGCAAAAATATTTTATTTAAGTCATGGAAGCAATAGTAATGCGCAAACTAACCTTGAAATAAAATTACGATTAATACGTAGACATATTTTTCGACCTCCATGCTTCAACTGACTTTACGTTTGTCTGGCCTTCGTTTGTCTACATGGCCGCGTCTGTAAGTTCCGTACACAATAAATAAATAAATACGAATAAATATCTCTATACACAAACATTTCCTATCTATAGAAATGAAGCAAAGTATTTTTTTTCTTCTGTTATTTAAGAGTATAAGCGAAGAAAGAAGTTATGTGATTGAAAGTAAATTTAAATCGATTGCAACCATGGAGATCCGTATAGTTTATTATTTACATCTGTACTGTCATATCATTTTATTATCAACAAAAATTTCCTTGTATATATAAATGTTAGTATCTTGAGTTATATAAATATATTTAAAAGCTTTGCTTGATTTATTTTCGTGCTTTCAAGATGATTGCTGCTATTAAATTTACATATCATAAAGGAAATGAAAATAAAAGAAAAGGTAACGGGATTGCTAAATATTATTTTTTCACATTCTATTTACTCTGCCACCCTACTTTATTATTAACTATATATATTGATATGATAAATAATAAATATATATTTATACATAGGCCACTATAAAAGACAATTATGTTTTGTAGGATATATTTGATTGACATCGTTATTTACCATAATTTACACATGCACTGATTATCATTCACTATTTTTATCTTCGGCTTGTTATCAAGGTTTTATACATTTTATACTCGCATTATATTTTTTATTCCATGATGCCAATGACCAGGCCATCGGCCGGCGTAAAAAATGTTTTCGTATCACGTTAAGACTGTTGGTCGAGCCCGGATTGTATAAACTTATTAATAATGAGTACAAGAGGGGCTCCGCTGGGGGCAACTGGATTTATTATACATTAAATATACTTTAAATATAATAATCAACGCTTACTTCTGGCAGTTGTGTTTTCTTATACTCGATAAATATTAATTAATTTAGAATATACAAACTTATGTATATTTGAAAATAATTAATAATAAATATTTTTAATAGTATTTTCGTTGAAATATTACAGATTGGTTCCCAAAAATGTGTTCATGTCTCGAGACTACTGCAACGTTGTCTAGAACCTGTACGTCCAATCGTTCTACTAGAAATTATGATCGACTTACAACAAATAGGACAAATTACGAGCTCAGTGGTACTTCGCGTCGAAGTCGAGACGTTGAAGATCAAACTATTGACAATGAAAGACAGGTGAGTGTAGTAAATTTATTGAAGCTTAGTTTAGGACTATATATCAAATAGTTTTATTGTTCTTAATCTAATAATTTTTATTTTTCCCTTTTCATTTGTTATATTTCAGGCGGAAATAAAATTTCACAATAGCAATTCAACGTGGACTACAGTAGTTGTTGAGAAAAATTTACGGACAATCGATTTGTGTGAGCTGTTAAAAGTGAAAAATCGAGTTTCTGGTGTTCATTGGACAATTGTGGAGGAATGGGTTGAGTTTGGTATTGGTAAGTAGATATATAACTTGTTATTTATATATTTACTCAACTGTTTTTCTTTATTATAAAAAATAATTACTTCTATATTTTTAAAATTTTTAAAACGCTCAGAAAACTTTCATGAATTTCGGAAATAATTTCATATCATATCTGTATATATTTTTACAAAAATATTATTGTCATTTCGACATTATTTCCTTTCAATAGTGATGGAGTTTTCTTTATGTATCTTCACGCAAGTCATCGGTCCATTATAATAATTGAAAGATCTTTAGTTTAATAATAGTTTGTTTTCTACAGTTTAAATTATAAACTTCATTCACATGCCATTGGGTTATTGTTGAAGTGTGTTGTCATAAATGGTACTAGTATATGCGCCTCACTGACATCTCGTTATTCAAAACTCGACTGTTACTTTCTTCCCTCTGATATTTTCATATCCCTCGTATACAATTATGTTCGGCTTCTTCAGCCGTTTGTCTTTTCCCCATCATCGTTATATGATTGTAATAAGTGTTCGCAAACTCTGTACCACTAAACCATTATTAACAAAGTTTCAAGGAGGACTTTCAAGTGAGATTATATCTTTTGAAATTCTTCCAGTCATTGTCACTCGAACGATAAATCCGATTGGAAAAATTATTCTCGTTATCAGATCTCATTTTATCAAACGCCAATGAATTAAATAGAAATTATATAAAAAATTAATAAAAGAAAATAAAAGAATATTTGATGAAATTAGATTGAATATGAGAGTGTTAAATGACATTATTTGAAGTCGATATCAAAGAAAGTATTCTTCTGATTGACGAACTTTTCTCTATTGTAATTTGTGAATTCAAGTCTTTGTGATAAATGTGACATTTACAATATATTTATTGATAAATATTAAAGAAATATTGAATAGTATTAGCACTTGAAAGACAAAGTAAGATTAGGTGTTGTTGCAATGAAAAAAAAATTTGAGTTTATTTTTCTATTTCGTTGTACTAGTTTTTCTTCTCGAAGTGAAGGTATACACATACGGATCTTGAGAAAAATTTCATATATGCGACGCATAAGAGGATCGAATAGAAAAAGTTTCTTAAAGTATAACGTTGAAAGGAACAACACATAGGTATAGATAAAACTTGAGCTTTCATGTTGCAGCTTCAGATTGTTTATCACAGTAGTTCAATGCAAAAATAATATGGCATTGTTTTTTATTATATCTTAAGTATTATTATTTTTTTAATTATTTTTTTTAACTATTCAAGGAAAGGATTAAGTGGGAATGGATAGAAGTTAATTGAGCTTAAGGTAATTTCATTGAGTGTTTATGGTTAAATAAAATATTTTCTGCTAATGAAAGTATAAGAATTATATTTATGCAATATGTGAAAAACATAAATGTTGAATATCAATAAATTTCTTCCACGAAAACAAATAAATTTTCCCGACCAATACTTTTATTTTCTGCATTTATTAACTTGTTATATTTATTATATGTACAAATAATTTGTGCGCTCTTGTTTTTATTTGTTTTTTTTTCTATTGATAAATTTTTCGAAATTTTTATAATATGTATCTCGTGGTAAATAAAATAATTGATGTAGTACCACTGATTTTGCCTAAAAATTTTTTAAACATTCGACAATCGTATAAGAAAATAGTTGATGCCATTTACGAGGTGTATTATATTGGAAACGATGCCAAAGTGGCAAATAACTCGACGAGCCAGTGACCGCATTCTTGTTACTTGCTTCTTCGTAGCCTTCCTCATTCGTGAAAGGAAGAAATCGTTTGGTGCGCAATCTGTTTGTTACGACTATGCAAAAAAATTATTATTGTTTTTTTTTTATATTATATAAATCTTACATGACTGAAGGATTTTATTTACATTTCGAAATATCAATTCTATTCACGTTTACTTATATATTACGTACGGATTTTACATTCAAATTCGATTTAGCTACAATTTGTCATTGAATAAATTCACAATAAAAGCACAATGTTCCGAGTGACAAGGATAATATTCCAACGTCGGTAATAAAAGGGGAAAAAAAATGGTTTCTTTTTTTTTCCAGCCATGAATGAAGACTTAGATCAACCTAGATGTTTGACAAAGTAAACTCTCAATCAATCGATAAGTAAAATTTTCATGGACTTTTAAAAATTCATTCAAAGTACATTATTATAAATTTTTTTTTTCTAACTTGAAACATGGATACAAGATTTATTCCTCGATATTATATTATGTTGTATTCAGTTGCTTTTCTTCACTGATGCCTTATTGCGTGGAATTACCGCTTGGTTATAGATAGAATAACATAACGTCCGGTATGCTATTACGCACTTCCTCCTAATTGGTTCTTTGCCAATGCGGAGATGGCTCTGGTTTTCGTTTCGCTTTTGTAAAATAGCCAATGATTTTTTTACCTTCATGTTCATACAGTGACGGAAGTCGACGATTTTACGGCAACTTGATCGTTGTCAAGTAATATGTACTTTAAAATTTTATCTATAATATATAATATCGTCAAACATATTGTATAGTTTATGTTTTGGAAATAGGAACATGGCAGTGTTGATTAGCACATTGAACTTATTTTAATAGCATATCGAGAAATGTTATGAAATTTGTAATAGATGATAATTATTGTTATTGCTTCTTGCATATAGATAGTGTTAATTAATATTTTCCAGCAACTATGTAGTGATAATTTATATACACTGAAATATTCTGGTATTTTGTTGTATGGGGAATTTTTTTATTGTTATGAAATATTGATAATAGATGAAGAATTTGAAAGCTTGAAAAAGGCATTTTTATTTTTCGAGATATATCAATGAATGTTGTATGAAGACAAATATGTTGTTTATATACAGTAACTGTTAGTGATGCATCACGACACGACAGGAAATAAGATATATTGCGTGCGTTAAGTGAGTTATATCCGCAAGTCGTTCTTCAACTTCTTGTTAACATAATTTTTTTTTTTTCGACATTGTTTACATAATTGGCGTAACTTTTTAATTGGTATGAAAAAAAAAGAAAGATTTTAATATAATAGTTTTTTTATTGAGAGTCACGCTTTTTTTTTTCTCTTGCATGAGATGCGGGTCATATAAATTCGATTGGAGTAAATATTATTTTAATTTCTCTTATTCATGAACAAACATTTCATCTTCTTGAAAGTTTTTCAGGAATATATTAAATAATGGTTTGTGTTTTTCTGTTGGATTTGTTGCAGAGAGAACACTGGATGATCATGAAGATATTCTTCAGGTTTATAAAGAAGGCGAAGGATTTACTCCGCGACAACAAAGGAAATTTCATTTTCGGCGAGATTTTCTGAGATATGATTTCTTCAATAATCCTGAGGTAAATTGAAAGAAAAAATGATGATAATAATTTGTTGAAATAGCGACAGATTGTTTTATTTCTCTTTTAATAATTGTTATTTATTAACATTTATATATTTTAAATTAATATGATTTTATATCTTCTCTTCTGCAATGACCTTCCGTAGGTTCAATCAAATTTTTGTACAAAAAATTACACCTTAAAAACGAACTAATGTTTTATTTGTTTGTTACCATCGGTCGGTAATATACCCTATTTTTATCTCGACTTCAATTACTTTATCATACTGAGGTCGGTGCATATATTCATGCTTTTGGCAAAGTAAGTTAGTTGGTAAGCTTGCTTGAACATGATAACGTAGAGATCTTGTTTATATTCTGTTGCGAATAGTAACTATAATGTTCATGCGAAGCATTTTCATCATTCTCATCAGATATATATTTTCATGTGCTGCAAATTCTATATTAGTAATGTAAATTCCTGTATTTTGTATGTCGGTAATAATGATTCCTTATTAATTGTGGATTTCATTTATATAAGAGATTAGTTCTATAAATTGGAATTATTGCACTTTTTTTTTCTCACTGTGACAGAATAGAATGGGAATTAATTAAAATTTGGGCTTGGTATTTTGACGCTTTTCTTCACAAAAGAAACAAATTAGCATGAAAAGGCTGGTTTATTTCGGTCAATTTTTTTTTTATTCTGCATGCAAATGTCAAAATTAATATTTATGATATACATATATATTCGAATATTATTTATGCTTATACATTAATCACATTCAAACAATTATGAATATTTCAATTATGCTTTTGAATTAATTAAATTCTATTTGGCGAATCTTTATACGATAATTAATGAGTAAATTATACGACATCAATAATAATATATATATATATAGTCGGAAGAACGGATAAAAAATATTTCATTATATTTTAACATATATATATACTATTAACTTTGCAATTCATTTACAGTTTTCTCCATTTTCGTTATCTAAAGAGTTCATAATATATCTATATATTTTTTTCATCGCCTCACGTTGACGACAGTAGCGCTGCTGGTCATCTGAACAACCATCTATAAGTGTTGAGTGAGGGTTTTAATTTCCGTAATTGCCGCGGAATACTTCTTTCGACGCCATTTTTTATCCGCCTTTCATTTCCACTTTGCGAGTAACAAGAGGCCCTGCGTGTGCAAATCGTCAGAGCGTATTATGACTCTCACTCCTAAAGCACAATATATACATATATATGTATATATGCATATAAAAATTTTTTTTTTCTTTGTATTTCATTGTCTTTGTTCCTTTTTGTCTTATACGCCGCGTACAGTCAGCAGTGGCTTTGTATTTTCGAGGTTCGCAAACGTTGCACTGAAACAAAATGGCGAATTTGGGAGGATGAGAAAATACTGCAGTAATAATTATTAAAAAGGTGTCCAAGATATTAATTTTTTCTCATTTATTAGATGTGTGTATATGTATATATGCAAAAAGAATATTTGTGTGCTATATGATATAATGATATTTATGAAATGAAAATTCTGGAAATTATTTCATACTGTAGCACCGGAAATTCTTTTCTATTTTTATTTCATTTGCATTAAATTTGTAGCTATCGTTGGGTAATTAATTATTTGTAACGATTAATACAAGCAACATTATCGTTATTTTTTATATTAACTTCAATGTATGGTTAATGGTAAAAATTAATATTATTCGATCGTAATTGCAATGGTTTCTCTAATTTAATAACAAATTAAATAACCAACAGCATTAAATTGGTCTATTAAAATTCGATTAAAAGATATAAGTACTTGTACTTCATCACAGTAATATTTATGCATTTTACATTACTATAATTAAACTTTTCTTATTAAAATATCATAAAAAATACATTTGGATGTATATTATTTCATAAAAATATCGTTTAAATGTATAATTTTATTCCACCTAAAGTTATAAAGTCGAATGCATTAGTAAAATTAATACACATAATGATTATTATATGCAATTTTTTTATATATAAATAATTAAAAATGTGCAGATGTATATAAGTACATGCTTCATGAATTAATGCATATCAACCATGTGTACATATGTATAATATTGTACTATATTTTCTTTAACATTTATTTCAGGATTATTTTCCTGTTGACATGCTCATACCACCAACTGCTGATGATAGAGCCAGTTTATTAAGCAGCTTTGGAAGTGCATTTCGGGTAATACATATCATCTTTATAAAATGAATGAATATATTAAACAAAATTATAATTATCAAAATACAATAATATATATTTTAATATTATACAGGGTTGCCTGATTCGAAATGATCTTGAATTACCAAGAATATGCAGTTACGTTTGGGTGAAAGGACCCAGAAGATTTGAATACATCAAAACTCGCCTTGTCCTTGTAGATCGAAAGCTGTATACATCAGAATCGGTAAGTTACAATATTTATTAACATGTTTATGTATATGAAAAGATTTTTAGATTGAGTTCTATTATGATTTTGACGATAATCATCATGTGAGATATGATGTGATAATTGTAATGGATAAATTATATTGATCGTGTGGGACGGAGCTTTCTATAACGCCATACATTCGGAATATATTATTATACGTAAGACATTAAGAGAGAAGAATTTTAAATTATTGCGGAATTGATTTTGAATTGAAACTATTGGGAGTTCAATAGTTTGATTGAAAATTTCAATATAATCATCGTTTTATTATTTATTCTACGATTATAAGTATGAAGAATTTTCATATTTGTACATGATGTGGAAGTGTGACGTATGACGTGTGTGACAAATTGTAACTCAATCTCGTGTAGGCAAAAGAGTAATGAAAGTTGGTGAGTTTGTCGACTTACGTTGCTTCATCCACAACATGTGTCCATGTATATACATATGTAGTATAACGTAATGTTGGAGATCGACGTTATACAAATTGCAAAGTACGGGCATGCAACGAGATTACCAAGGAAATGTTGTTACGCGTTGATTTTACGTGCGAGTCTCGCGGAAATTGACGACGAGTAGTGCGCGAGATTCTCTTGATGGAATGATGTTCGTATATGTATATATATAATAGTAGTAGTCACAGTAGTAGTATTAGTAGTAGTAGTAGTAATAGTGTGTAGTATAAATGTTCACGAGAAAGTTGTATCAGTTTTTGTAGAGAATTTAGATTCGAAATTTAATTTTATTGAAAGTGTGAAAAGAGAAAAAAAAATTGATGAGCAAAAAATAAATATATTTACTATTATGGATAGTTGATTAATTATTATATATTATGTGCGAAATTCCATTTTAAGTATTACTTTGTCTAATATCTCGATTGCATTTACAGTTGAATATATGTATGTAAATTATTTAATTGCGGCGTTATATAAGGATAATGATATTAATAATGGATATTAATTTTTCAATTATTATCCCGATTGAAAAATATTAATTAAATCCGCCTATAATATTATCACAAAGTGAATTTTAATGGTCAATAAATAATTCTTGCCTTACAAACCACCGAAGCAAACAGACACTGATTATATTTTTGTAAATTTATCTTTATAATTTTTTTTTTTTTTAAGTAGTACAACTGTAAAAAAAATTTTATTATAAATCAGTACATATGATATTTATATTTATATGAATGAACAAACAAATTGATTAATAGTAATGAAATGGT
>JAQQBR010001832.1:5328500-5344233 GCA_030347285.1 Microctonus hyperodae
AAAAAAAAAATAAAAGGGAAACGAGATAGGGGAAGATAGTAAGATCAAAAGTATCACTACTACTAATCCTACAACTATAGTATGAAACGGCATTTTTGATAAATTTTATTATCTATTTTTTATTTTCATCATTTTTCATTCCACTTACTATTTCATTTTGGTCAGACACGCAATCGATTAAATAAGTGTGTGTGCATGTACATGTATATCCAGTAAGTTTGATGTTGATTTATGCATAACAAATGAAATGACTTGACAAGAGGTGAAACGTGAATGTGAATTTTAATATATTATATTCTCTTAAATTTTTTAGTGATTTATTTAAAATTTTTCCATGCATTCTGATGTTATTTTCATATTGATATAAATATATCCCGGTACATTACCTCATTTATTCCACGATAAATCTTCTAAAGTATATCTGAGGGGAACACAGTGCAGCTGTGCCGCATGGTGCACCAATAGAAAGCGAAGAAAGTATCGTGCGGTGGCGCCAGGTCAATAAAGGGTCATCGTGAAATTGGAAAGGCTTTTATTTTCCTTTTTTATTGATAGAAAATTACCACTTGAAACTATTACAGTGGAAAAAATTTTAATGTAATTGATTAAGTATATTCTTATACATATACAAGTTGTTAAATAGGATATAATATATATATGTATATACATACAAGACGGTATATGTATATAAATATATACTGATAGTTAGTTTAGCTTAAGAGTCGACAAAGGAGCGTCATCGAAACGTGACAGTTCATGTGGCCACGGTCAATTGGGTTCAATGGTCGATCGACGCTCACACCTTTAATAATGAAAAGTGAGACGTGAACTTTTTATGTGCCCTCCATTTCTTTATAAGTATATATAAGAGTTAAAACGATTTAATCTTATTAGTTGTTCTTTTTTTTATATCCCAAGTTCATTTATATTTATAAGAGATTACTGTCATTTATAAAAGATTATATAAAATCAATTCTATTGTTATTAACATTGTTTTATTTATCTACTTTGCAATTGTGAAATTTTTAAAATCAATTACATATATATCTAAACATGAATTTTAAATTAAATATTGTCTTACTTTTACATCAGAGAAATTCAAATAAATAGTAAACGTAAAATTCTTGACATCAATTTAACTCTGGTTGATTGCGAAAAATTGTCAAGTGTTTCGTGATGAGAATGCCGAAATGTATGGATACAAAAAAATCCGTACAAGTTCGTGCACGCACAGTGAACATAAAATGCGTGTAAAATGCACAAGCGTGGATCTAACATAAACAATATAAAAAAAAAAAAAAAGTATGTGTGAGCCGCTGTGTTGTATTTCTTCTTATTTATTTTATTCTCATCTTATTCATTTATTTATTTATTTATTTTTTCTTTCATTATTTGCTCGCAAGTAGTATAGCAGTAGCATCACGTACCGTGCGGTAGTGTCAATAGAAGAAAGGGCAATGTATTATCGCATACATTCACATAGATATACACTATTGTGGATAAAAAATAAAATTGCTGCTTTATACACAGCTACATGTAATCACATACATATATAATTCTATGTGAGTTTTTAGTTACTGTGCGTGTATATACATCCACACACACATATCCAGACATTTACTTGAGGTACATCAATGCATGAGAGGGACACCCACAGACACTCAACGAGTTGAAGCCTCACGGGCTCGGCAAACGTGACACACATTCGCTTGCAAAAGAGCTATTCTCCTAGAACAGTACTCGGGCCCGGTGGGTCATTGACCTGCCGCGATGTTGCCTCTATATCCCACCTTTGTCCCTCTCTCTACCACCTCTCTATCTATCTCTTCTTCACGTCCATTCCCCCTTCCTCATCCACCATACATACACATAAACACAAACTATACAGTTGTATAGCACGTATGGTCAACACCACCCTGGTTGTACCTACATAGCTCAATGCAGTTGGTAGCGCGTATTTAAAAGCACACGTCGCTTATGTCCATTGTATTACATATATACATTTATAATATATGTGTATACCTTTACACTGAGTGGAATCAAAAATATATATACACACACATATATATTCATGATCCTATACCCAATTGCATTATTTACTGTACCCGCCAATTATTTATACTAACAATTTTTATCATTCACAGTTTATTATTTTTTTTTTATATTGATTTTTTATTTTATAAATGGAGGATATGTTATTTATTTGTCAACTTATTTTTCTTTATTCGGATTATTTATATACATGACTTTGAAGTTTATTATATATAAAGAAAATTGATCAAGGAGCCGTGCAATGGTGGGCGGGAATAGTATATGATACAGTATAACGTCTTTTGCCATTGAAGTAGCTTCCATCATTACTGCAGTTTGAATATGTATGTATAGATATAGATGTATATATCTATATTTAATGTAGCATATAAGCGAGTTCGCGCGCGTACGATCCGCCTTTCCACCATGACTTACGTGGACCTAATCACCTGAGTGCTCATGTACATAGAAGAGAGGAAGAGAAAGAGAGTTCCGTTGAGAAACTTCGTCGAGTCAGACCTTATTGACTAGGTATTTGAAAGCTTTATACATATCTATGTATTGGTATGTACGTGTATACACATACAGGTATATATTCCATCACAGTATGATTGATATAACACAGTAAGAAAATCGGTTGCTCGGAAATTCGTGCGCAAAGTTTTCGTTTCTTTTCTTTTATTTCTATTACTATACGTACACTAACAGCTTCAATATAGTTTTTGTCACGTTCCTATATTATATATTCTTATTGTTGCAATATGAATTGAAAATTATTGTTCAGATTTACCTTCATTATGTATATCGAATACATATATATATACATACACGTGCATGTACGTATATTTATATATAAAATTATAATAATCGGATTTACGGTAACGATTCTGTCTCTTTATTATTATGAACATTAGAAATAGTTGGTGGATTTTAATGATATATGTATATGTATATAGATGCTTGTAAATAGAAATAATAATAATAATATAATAATAAATATATGATGAAGAATTAAAATTTTTTATTTATTTTAATTTTTCGTTAAATTCCATATAATTATTCATACATTAACTAGATAGATAAATATAAAATTTATTTACTATATGATATCAAGTAATAATAATATATTTAAACAAAAAAAAATTTTTTTTTTTTTTATTAATTAACTTTTATCAATTTTTGTATTTATATTTATAATAAATAAAATTAAGTATTTAATTGTTGAGTCGTGTTAAATATTGTAAGAAAAATATATATACATCAGTAATATAATTCTTATATTCATCATCATCATCATCCACCATATTTATATTTATTTATGTGTGTTATATACACGTAGGGATTTTCTTGCTTATTATTTCACGTAATAAAAATACTTGCAGTGAAAAATATGGGATGAGCAAGTCGGTAGATGGATAGCATAGTTAATTTGATGCGAGAGTTCACATAAAATAATTAAGTCTCCGGGAAAACGAGAATGTATATACATATATATATATATGATACATATGTGTATACATATATATAGATAATTGCGAGTAATGTACGCGGTGTGCAGAGCTCGTTGTAATTGTTCATCGTGTATATAAGCAGTACAAAACTATATAGAAACATACATCAAGTAATTTTTTGAGTTCGTATTCCTGACTATATATAGTTGAAGTAAATACATAGTTTTATACATACCTATATCTATATATGTAGCGGTATTTTGTCTTTGAATTCTATGGCATATCGTCATTCTCATCGTTTGATAGGACATACATAAATACATATATGCACGTAGGTATATAACTGCATAAAGAGTTGAGGAATAATGAGAGAGAATTGTTGGATAATCGAAAGACAACAATGTTCAATGCAATTATTAAAGTATAAGTCTCTTGTCATTTTATTTCATATAGCTGTCTGTAGATATTTTCTCATTAAATTTCGTTTTTCAACATCCAATTCAGGAATATATACACACAGAATTTATAATGCACTAGTGCATTTATGTTGGAAATATTAATATTTATTTTACTATATCATACTATACTTGCACAGGTAATGATTGCAGGATCAAACAGTATAATCTTTTTATCATCATCATTATTATTCTCTTTTTTTTTTTTTGTGGTAAATATATGACTGTGCATATAGACTTTTGGTAGTTTCATGAAACCAGAACAGGAAGTTATAGTCTGGCTTAGTAACTGAACACTTCGAGTAAATTACACTTGTCCTATGTGTATGTGAATCTATATATGTATACATATATGTATCTATACGTTTGGTTATATAGCAGAAGTGAAGTTGCGCCGAAAGCGGTTCCGGAACGTTGGCTATGAACAACCGGATGCGGCCCGAAAATGCCCAAAAAGCGAAACGGCAAGAGCGGCACCAAATTATATCGAAAATAATATTACACACATGTAAATAAATACATCAGTATATGTATACATATATATGAAACGAGAAATACCGACAATCTTCTGATTTCTCCTACTCTGATATCTCTATTCTTTTTTTCGTCCATTGTCCTATCATTTCCATCATATACATCTATCCAATTCTCTTGTTTCTCTTTAATCTTTTCTACGTTGCTCTTTCTTTCTCTTTTTCTCTTGACCATTTCCATCCATCGCCATGCGTCCCGCCGTGTAATGTATTTTCGCAATGCATAACATTACAACGTCCGGCGCATCCATGTCATTGTTTCCGAGCAGCACTCCATGACGAGCACATGCATCCAACAGACGGCCCACGTTATTGGACACCACAAAGCCGCGTCCACAAAATCGTGACTCGATTGTCAATGTCTTTCCGTGCGCACACCGATGATTTACTTGGCTATTTAGAATATATACCGTAAGTATATATGTATGTACAGTAAATACGGTACATGCATGCTTGTTGTATTAGTTGAAAAAATATTGTTTTTAATATATTTGAAAAATATATCTGTAAAGATTATCTGTATGTATATAAGAGAAAAATATATAAATATAAATATATATATATGTATGTATGTATATGAATATATTTATATAATTATTGCAATAAAATTATCACGCGATAATAATTAGAGAATTAATTTTAATTTATTCAGTAAAAAGTTTTTTTTTTCTTTTACTTTTTGTACTTTAACCAAGATTGAAAGTGTTGTATTTCTCGCGATAAATTATCCCCGTTGGCTTTTTTTGTTTCTCTCTATTTTTTTTTTTTCCCAACTTTGTCTCAATCTTCAACGTCACGTCACACATATACTCATACAGTCGTGTGTATATACAAGCGAACGTTGTGAAGTTAATAGCCCCTCGCGTTACATAATTGCGTAATTGTTATACTTAACTCACGGTGGCCACTAACAATTCCGAGAATATTCCCTCCCCTCATCAATCCATACTCGTGTACACGTCCTCGGGCAAATTAATGAATTAATTGGAGTGTATACGTGTATATATACATGCTCATGATCTCTACAACTCGACCCATATATATAATTTATCTTATTTCTCAAACCCTTTTAGTATACAATGATTCCTTTGCTTTATATTTTTTTATTCATCATGTAATTTATTTCTTTAATTTTGTTTTTTAAACTCAAAATAATTAGGTACTATGGATATTACTTTCACTTATTTTTCCTTCGTTAACTATTTTTCATTATTAATTATAAATATATATATATATACACGTATTGATGTGTGGATATATAAATCGTATGAAATAATTTCACTTTAACTCGTTTATTTCAACATCTCTACGAACACACATTCAAATCTATTAATCAATTTTCAATAGTAATAAACACGATGACTAGACGTAAAAATTGAGTGGAGAAAATTAATGAAAAATCTTTATGAGTTATATGGACATGAAATAATGAAAATTAAAAATAGAAAAAGTTCGTACAGTATAATAATTAAAGATCGGAATAGCGCACAAATGATAAAGGTATTACTGAAAAAAAAAAAAATATTCGACTGGAGTTGGGTTCTATATATATTCTCTTGTTGCTCTCAGAATCGACCAACTTTTTTTTTTTTTATAAAACTTCTCTTAGAAACGCGCGTTGTGCGCCCAAAAGAAGGCAATGGCGATTAAGGAGAGAAAGGAAAAGAAGTAGAAGTTGTAGTCATCAGCACGACGATGTGAAGTGCAATACCAACATCGTCTGAAGCAGCACGAAATTTCAAAAGCGCGCGAGAAAGAAAAAAAAAAAAAGAAAATCCGAATAGTACTGAAGGTTACCAAGAAAAAACAGCGAAGGAAGTTGCCTCCTGGCTCGGTGCGTGCCAAAAGGCGGTTTCCTTGCTTTACATACGAAGCGCGCTTCCTCTATTGTTTTTTTTTCTCTTTATGCTGAGTTATGGCACCGGTCCACGACGCCTTACACCATAGCCCCCGCGAAGCTGCGTCTCCAATGATTCACCTCTTGTATAAGAGAACGCGCGACCATTCTCCACGTGTATATTTTTATATCTACATATACACATTTGTTTTATGTATATTCTTATATCCCAGACACCATGGCGCGTCTGAAGTTGATGAGCTTTTTCGCGTGCTCTGTAATAAATAATATCACAACATTGCACTCTGATAGTTTACAATTTTTTTATTTTAATAGTACAGTAGCGGCGAATATATATTCAATGAAAAATATATTTTTTTTTCTTTAATAAAATAATATTTAAATACTCATTGACAATTTTCTTTATGTTGACTATTGTATATACAATATTGTGGTTTGATATATCAGCTTAATACCAAGTTAACTTGATAATATTACGGATGTATATATTACCTGCCTATTATCAATGCCATTGCGAGTGATTAACATAATTCCTTATCGCGATTCACGATGTGTCAATGCCAGTTATGGCTATCGAGATGAATTACTTATGCATATAAATGTCTATGTGTGTTCATATAAATTATACATTACACATAAAGTAGAAAAAAAAAATAATAAATATATATTTATATGCATATCATATGAAAGTCGCATACATTATTACTACCTACACTGTTTACTTATTATCATTTGTTATACATGTAAATATATGTATACTTTTATATGCTTGTTGTATTGTAATGTATAAGCATTTTCCATATAAGAATCCGCTGATTACAAATTGTAATTTGTACGGTCCATATCATTATTCGTTGCTAATGACTAATGAGTATTAGTAATGCAGTTAATCTGATCTTCTCTCTGGTTCAAATGCGATGCACGCGTTTACATATATTATATTACGCAAGAATTACATAACAAATAGACACGTTTATTTAATAATAATATTGCATTTGAGTTGTAATTATATTGCAGAATTTATTTTTATATTGAAAATTAAATTAACATGGATTATAATTATTAAAAAAAACAAATATATAAACAGTTATTTGTAATTTATATTAATAGTATACGCTAATTGTTAGGGGTACAATTTTTTTTTGTGAATGTATATGATCCAAGCTACTTGAACTAACTGAGAATTTCGCAGTGAATTTATGACAAGTGATGACTTGGTATTTTTTCCTTTGTTGTATGTGTATATTTTTTTTCTCGTCGTTTAACCACTAGTAATGTCACTCATTTATGTCATTTTGACACAACGTCCTTTTGCCCTCTATTTCATTTGAGATGTTCTAAAAACATATCTTGGATTCATCACACTTTTCATGATCTAAATAAATGTACTTGTAGGTATTTACGTATATTTATTTATTTATTTTTTCTATTTTTCTTCGTTCTATTTTAAATGGTTCATATACATCTCGTCATGTCATGTGTAATGAGTCGACAGTATTATCTGTCACTTTGAACTAAAATTTTCACAACTAAAATTACTCTATATCCATACCATTTGTATTTGTCAACATCCAATTGCCATTTAACACATATATAACAATTTACAAATTTATTTTATAATATATATCTCCATAGACAAATGTGTTTGTAATGTCAATGTATAAAGGGATGGTTTGGTCAGTTTACTCGTCGAGCACAAAGTGTCGTATATGTATGGGTATAGAAAAGCGCTTGTGCGTACGTGATTTATTGCTTTAGTGAGCATAAATAAGGGAATGCACATAAATATGGCGGGCGCGCGGTTTCGCGGTCTGGGGAATTTACAATGTATTACATTGTATCGTTAGTCAGAAGGCCAATACTATGAACACAGCAGGCCTCTGAATTTCCTATCATACCCATAAATAATGATAGATATAGATGATAATAAGTGCACGAATAGAGATATCTATACACTTACTCCATTACCGAAATGAGTAATTGAAATTTTGCCAAAAATGTATTTAATTTTCATTGTAAAATGTATTTAGAATTAGAAAAAATTATTTTGTGAATATAATATTAGGTTGACTGTAATTATTATGAATTATAAATTAAAAATAATTGAAAAAGAATACACCTTAGATAAATTGTGATATTTGTATAATGTTTAATGTAATGATTAAATATTTTAGAAATAATTCTGGTAATTAATAAATCATCACATGAAACACGTGAGTGGATATACAGGTATATATTATATGTATTGTGGGATTACTCGCAACAGGTTTTATCTATACCACACGAGACGATAGACGGCCGTGACCGAAAGGACGCTCAATTATGCAACATGTTGCGTGTCAGAATTATTCAGTTATTACTATATTCTTCAATATAAACAGGTATAAATTATATAAAATAAAAATTTTCATAAATGTAATATACATATGGATATTCGAAACACACGTGTGGATGCACAGAATCCGCCAATTATATAAATGAAACTCATAGAAAATTAAGAACCATACGGTTTAAAGATTGTTACATTGCTCCAACGATCCGTAAACTTTTCCGTGTTATAATAAATTAAATTAAATTTCTTGTGTTTGTTTTTTTTGCAATCACGAAATCTTTTATGGTCGTTGATACTTTAAATTGCTGATTTAATATTATTCATTGTCAGTTCTTGATCTTTTGTTTATGTATTTTTGCATGGAGTATATACATTGTTGTACGTATGGAAAAATTGTTTCTAAAACAAGTTTTTATACGCAAGTGTTGAGGATATTATATAGAGAATATATTCCTGGCAAACCGGCCACCAGAACAAGAAGATATAATGTATCACTATAGCAGAGATTTCCGCTGACTCGCGTGTCGGAATTTTTAATATGTATACATATACGTATATATGATATTTATATACTGCAAACTATACATACAAGTTATATATATATATTATTCATGTAGGTATATATTTAAGCATATTTATATGTACCTATATACAATCTTAGGTTCTCCTCCCGCGTGGCATTGTTTCTCTTGAACGAAAAATAAATAAGTTAATTCAGCATATAAAATGCAATGGCAAAACTATAATAATTTATTACATCGAGAAACTAATAAATCATACAACGTAGGATTTGCACACAGAAACAGATGGGCGGTGTTCTCTATCATTATTTCTCAGGTGAAAATGTTCAATCGATGATGAACGATTTCTCTCTGTTTTACTCACCCTTTTATTGGACTCCACCATTCTGATGTTACCAATTTATTATTTTTTTTTCTTTTCTATAAATATATATATATACAGAGTAAAAGTACGATGGCAGTACATATAGTATATACAGACATTTGAAATTATTTTTTAATCTCCATCGTGTGAACGTAACGACCGAATGGAATTGAAAATAATTTATTGTGCTTCACAATACTGGCAATACGTTGAGTCAAAAGATGGATTGATTATCAATTAGAATGTACCAGTATCTATATACATGTAGATATATGTATATATCGGTGTGTAAATATGTATGTACGTGTGTATGGCGGTGAATCAAACAGCCGGAGGATGCATAGCTGTCAATAGCAGGTGTGTGTGTGCATTCGGATATTGCGGTCCTGCAAGCTTTCCAAAAGGCATGTCAGAACCTGTTGTATTGTATTGTGCCTCTATATGTGTTGGCATTTGTTTGGATTATAGCAGTCATACAATACTATTTGTATAATATTACTTTTATAAAATAATAAATTTATATAAATATAATTTATATACTATGGATACAAAATTTTTTTTTTCGGATATTATATTTCAATATTAATTTAATCCGCAGAAAAATTTAAATTACTTTTTAGAATAATTTCTTTTTTTTATATATTTATATATACCGGATTGTATATATTTATCTATATGTGTTGTGTAAATATAATTTCGGAAATTTTAATTAAATTCAGTGTGTATATATTATGGTGAACTTTGTATTTTGTGCGCATTCTTTGAATTCCTTCGCGACGTGAGTGTGTCTCATACTGGTCAAAGGACATTGCATGTATACAAGCATACATTAAATGTATGTATAATATATATATAGAGCACATACGACCTTGCGCAACCAAAGTAACCCCGACAATGTCACCGCAGGAATCCCCAGAGTAATTTCAACCCTGCACGAAGCCAACGACAATGACGACGAAACGACGAGGGCGACTATGACGACGACATCTATTGTTCAACGCTGACTAAATGCAATGTTAGTTTTGGAATAATTAGTTTTGTCACGTCTCAGAAAACTCATTCGATGATACTGATGGATAGGTATTACACATTACTCTTAAATGGGATGTAAAAGACAAAACTTCATTAATATTACTCAAAGTATCAAAAGACTTTTGTGCGGATTGATGGATATAAATTGGTGAAATAATTATTGAATTATTACGAGTACTTTGTGATTAATATATACATATATCCATAGTGTTTTAAGTATAAATGTATGCACGATCTTCAGTCTGATGAAAAGAGTTTTGAGGAAAAAAAAAATTACCGTCAATTTTCTGATAATATATACCTTCTATGCCTTGAACATAGTGTAGGCAGATCCTTTTCAAACTTGCAGGTCTAGAGCGCGTTACACGAAACTTTTCGCTGATAGTGAGTGAAGGAGAATGAAAGAATAAGTAAGAAAGGCACCGAGAGAAAGAGAGAAAGTGCACAAAATAACATGCAATCAGCTAAAAGCATATTTCATTCCCCTTCACCTTTAAACAATTGAAAAAGCTAAGCGAAGAAATATGTTTCTGAAAAATGAGAAAAAAAAAATGGAAATGTGCAATCTCTCTTACTTTGCTTATGTCTTTTATTTTATTTATTTTTTTTTTTTCATATACATACACGTACTCACACATGTATATGTATATATGTATGTATGTGATCCATTCATGCATGTAGGTATATATGTATACATTTATACATCAAGAAATTTTTTTAAATTTTATTTTTCATATTCTACCGAAACTTATTTGCCGCGTCAAATTGCGCTCTTTCAATTTGAGCTCAAGCTTCATTTCGATTCGTTGCCAATGAGAAGAACGTGATCGTGAACAATCGTTTCCACTTCAAAGTGTTTTGTGGCGTCATGCCAAAGATTAGGTGTATACACATATACCAACATACACTCGTATAAGCATTTATATGTATACATACATAAATTTTTCGCTTGTAAAAAATTGTGTATCAGCAGCATTGATACGTTTACCATTCATCATACAACATGAAACCCAAATCACATGTGGATGAATTTTTTTTTATATACAAAAAATATAAATAATCATTTGAATGAGAAAAATAATACAGTAATAAATACCTACATTTGTATAAATATTTATTATGACAATATAATTGGGACAATATAATTCATTATAATAAATATATATATTTGAATTTTTTATATCTGAATTTATTTATATTAATATAATAATTATGACCGTACCTAATTTTATTATTTATTTATTATTTTATTATCTCGATGATTTTTTTATTCCTTTAATGAATAAAAATATTCTAAATTTATATTAAAAATTTTTCATTTTCACGAAATACAATTTGAAAACCATTATATGAATTATTTATATTTTTATTTCCAACACAAATAAGCACTGTGTCCATTGCAAATTTTTATTATTTACTTTTTACTCCTTTGAAATCGATGAAGAAAGAAAAATTTCATCTTCAAAAGCATTTTATTGAACAAGGGTCAGTCGTGCGAATATAACTATCACATACCATATATTCATACAAACATACATAAAGTATATACCTGAATACATATATACGTAGAGGCGAACAACGCGTGTCACTCTTTTACAACGCCCGTCATCGGTAGAGAGATATCTTTCCGACACTTTTTGTGATGGGTCGTTCATTGTTAGTATATATATATATATGCACTTATTCACCCCTCGTCTTTACAGCTTCAATAGGAAGAATGCGGCGTTCTCTCCATTGATGCAAAATTCACCAAAAGATATATCTATATTTTTATACATACGTATTTTATATATTCTATACAGTGCTTTTCATTTATTTATTCCATTGCGAATTGTGAATTGAATAGGTTTTTTATTCTGTCAAAATTTGTAATTGGAAATCTATTTTTCGTCCACGTCACTTTATTGTTGATAAACAAATAAATAAATATACTGTAGTACATAGTTATAATTCCTAATGTTTATATATTTCAATTGTTTCTATATTTTATACAGGCAAAATGACAAGTGGAATTTTAGTGAACAAGAATAGCAGAAAGATAGACATGAAATGTCGTGAGATACAGAGCAATATAAAAATATTGGTAGCACGCGTGTGTATGAGGTTTGCGGAAAGTGATAGAAGAGTGTGAGTGTGCCATAGAGGGTTATTTTTTTTTTTTTATTTTTTTTGGCTTGGGCTAAAGCTCCACGCCGGAACTATGAATCTCGGACACCCCGTAGTGCAGAGAATTACGGCCCACCCTTATTTATAGTTATCGCCTTTTAAAGCGTATTTTCTGGCCGCGAGAGAGGGTATATACGCGCTCGCGCGCACGGGGTGAGTTCCCATACAGGGATGAAAATTTAATACCCCCGCGCTCAGCTCTCTGCCGCTTGGTCGCTCGTGTGTGCGACACACTACAGATATATATGTATATATACATTGTGATAAAAAAACACTGTCATTCGTGTCTCGAATGAATATACACTCGGTGAATTGTGCGAACGGATCAATGAGAATTCAACATGACCCCGACATGTTCAATGAACAGTACAATATAATTTCCAATCGAAAAGTCATCAATAGAAATCATCATGAAATACTTCAGGTTCATTGAATATTAGTATATAATTAAACGTACATAAATATATTTATATATGCATACACAATACGAATTATACTTAATTAAAATTTTAAATTAAATATTAATGGTCGTGATCGTATGATTATTTTATTGAAAAATATTTATTAATTTTATTATTCATGTTGTGTTGAATAATTGAATCATTGTAAATTATGCAATGATTAATTTTAAATATTACACTTTATCTTCTTCTTCATATGTCTAATTATATTAAGAAATTTCATCTGTCTGTAGCGCCGGTATTCAATTCCTCGGAAATGCCAGCTGGAATTTTAGAAGTGCATTATCATATCTATATGCGCCGCAATTTCAGCGTCGTCCTCACACAAGATTCTTACAAGAATCTCGTCGAGACGACGAAGTGAGTCCTCATCCTGTATAGGAAATGTAACGTCTGTGAATAATGGATCTTATCATCCATATCCTTTCCCTTCTTCACTCAATCTCTTTCTCTATTATCTTAATGTCAAATATCATATGCAATATGTATACATGTACTGCTATATTATTCGTCATTGTGTATGGATAATATCTGAATAAATAATGAGATAATCGTCCGTAAGGGCACATGATATGCATAGGAAAATATGTCCCAAGTTGAATTTAATGTCAATGCATACGTCATGAAGAAATGTCTGACTATTTTAAAGTTACGTAAACGTGAGCTTTTTCTATCTATTTTTGAGGGACGACTTTAAACTAACGCTATATACTTTCATCTTCTATGGTTTTCTTTGGAAGTTGTACACATGCATACATATATCTATGTATATATATGAGTATATTATACACGTTAGAATTCTGACACACAAGACCTATCTGACGAGATTCTACCGTCTATTCCTTTGTACTTTCTTGGAAGTGTAGACGGCGCTTTGGGGCACACGATGTTTCTTTGCTCAAAACTCATCCGCGTCTCTCTGTGTGAATTTTGAGCAAGTTAACAGCGTGTGTATATGTATGCGTATATGTGCATTCAAAGCAAGTCCAAGAAAAGAGAGACAGAGGGAGTGAATGAGTGAGTGAGTGAGAGCTGTATATAACTTGCGAACGTCTATGCCTTTGGGTTAGTGCTTTTCACTCTGTACCAACTGTTCTATAAATTATTGCCAACCCGGATGATAAATTAATAAGTAATTTAAATGTGAATAATTTATTCTTGTCTGATGTTATCAACCACAATATATATGTATATATATATATATTTATATATTAGTGTAGATATGGTACGCCATAAATATTTTTATTCGTCAATAAATACATGCTGTTCATCATTATAAATAAATTATTGAAATGATTTTTCATATATATATTTAATTTTTGTTACAGTTTGAAAATAATTCTGATGTTGCTAAGCAGACTATGGTGAGTAATAAAATTTATATTTATTATATGTACTAATGAAATATATAGATATTGAATTTATTTATTTTCTATAAAAAATTGCAATTATCATAAATATTAAATATTATACGAGTTACGAAACAGACATCGTGTGGCGTATGTAGGTTGTTATTAATTATAAAATATATATATTTATATCTATATAGATATGCAGCACGTTTGCTGATTTTTTATTTATTTATTCCTGGCGATTTTGGTGCGATTTATTGTTATAACATAACAATACACTATCCAATAGTGTATATACGTACATGTATGTACATAGTTGCGCCTGAAACATGGCGCGTTGTTCGTTATCTCGACGGCTGTGGCGCTTTCGATTTATCTTCTCACATAAATAATTTATAATCCACGAGAATGGAAAAGCGCAAGAGTGCAAGTAGTGAGCGATGAAGGGTGAGGAAGAGAGAGTTGAACACCGGGAAAAGTGCGCGTCCCTCATAGTAACCGACCTCTGTGTAACCTTTTAGTTAGTTTCTGGGCTGATCTGTGGCGTTCCCTTGGCTTTTAACGCCACGTAAGTATATATGTGTATATACACATGTACATATATACGTGGAAAGTTTTACGATGTTCAAGTTACGCGCATTCTTCCATTTATCGTTTTAAACATACATATAAATTATATCTTTATTTTATTTATCATTTTTTTTATTTATTTTTTCTCCTTACATAAATTTATCTACATTATTTTCTACTTTCACTCCAAAAAGAATTATATTTAATGTCAATACTTACATCAATTTTAATACTTTTATATTGATAATAGATATAAATAATAATATCTATTATATGAAAAGTTCAATAAACTTTTACGAGATTAATCTCTCCACAAGTCCAATGAGAATTGCGGAAATTTTTAAAATTAACCGGAGATAAAGTAAACGTCCCTAGAGTAAGCGAGGATGGGTTAAAAAAAAAAAGAGGAACACGAACAGGGGGTGGGACGACTGGGAGGAAGACGGGTGTAGGATGAAGTTATAACCTATAGCGAAATTTTGCTGATGGAAGCAA
The DNA here is from genome assembly GCA_030347285.1 of Microctonus hyperodae. Taxonomy (NCBI): domain Eukaryota; kingdom Metazoa; phylum Arthropoda; class Insecta; order Hymenoptera; family Braconidae; genus Microctonus; species Microctonus hyperodae. Next base: position 5,344,122 of record JAQQBR010001832.1, read on the forward strand.
AAAAGAAAGGTAAAAAAAAATTGTAGTTATCAATTGGACGGTGAATGAGTTGTGTAATAAAACAAGCTTTTCGTATCTTTGTTTTTTTATTTTTTAATTTTCCTCTTTTCTT
>JAQQBR010001832.1:5351399-5370543 GCA_030347285.1 Microctonus hyperodae
GTACAAAATTGTAACAGTTAAAATAAATTATTGAAATAGTTTAGCATATTTTTAATAATTTTTTTGAAATATGTACTATGAAGGATTAATTTTATTTTCTCATCTCAGATTTACAACACTCGAGGAATTATTTAATAATTTTAGGATTAACGTGCGAGTGGACTTGCCGATTGTGCTGACCATATATTTATATACCTAATACATATATATATACATACATACCTATACGTAGCTTTGCACATCTTGCTTTTGGATGATATAGACTGCGATCCTTTCACCAGTTGGTTAACACCCTGTAAGAGATGGTGCTAATGTTTGTATATACCTGTATTTATATGTGTAGGCAATTGATGCGCGCGTGGTCCACTCTCGATAAGGCTTTATCCTCATTGCCAACGAGCTGTGTTCTATAGTGTATGTATATAAATATACTGAAAGAAAAGTATTGCACTTTGATGGGATTTTTTTATCCCTTTTTTTTCTTTTCGTTATTGCAGTGATCTCAAGCGAGGTTAATTAATTTTTCCATTATATTTTTTTTTACACATTATTTTCATTAATTCTTCCATATCAATATGTAAATTAAATGTTGGAATTGAAAAAGAGCATAAACACATGTATGCACACGATAAAATTATCATTAAACATGGGTAAATATAAATCTCGATGTAAATTGAAATTAATTACCTTTATTATTTATATATATCTACATCTGTAAAATGGGTGATATAATTTAATTTAATAGTGCTGATGATAATTAATAAATTTCAATTAATAATATATGGTATGTTCATGTGAAACTAGATTTTATTGAAGAGTAAATGAGGAAGTGAATTATAAATACCGATGTGAGTATAGAAGGAATTGAGGGGAAAAGTTTGAAAACACGAGAGAGGTCAAACGTATTTGGCGCTATATACTCTGCCTCTTTTGCATACTGCGATCTTTTCGCTCGGCGGCTCTCGCTTGTCAGGCTTAACGACTTTTCGTATTACTGCTGAGGAAGCGCCGCGGCGTCGGGACCGCGGAGAATCGCGCGGGGAGACACACCATTGCCGCGTTCGCCGTCGTCGGGACAAGTATAAGAAAAAGAGGGTGAGGATATATAGCGATGGATGATGTGGAGGAAGAAGGGTAGAATAGACGTGAATGGCATGGCATGAAGGGGTTGGTGAGAAGAGAGAGAGAGAGAGGGGGGAAGGGTTGAGAAGTAACTTCGTTTCCACTTGGGGCGTTGAATCGTCCGGAATAATTTATAATTAACGTCGACGTGACCGACGCGAAATACGTCGGCATGAGTAACGAAATGGAAGTTTAATGATAGTGGGAGAAATGGGAAAAGAGTCTCTCTTGCGAGTTGTGAAAACAACAACCAAAGAAAAATAAAGAAATTACAGAAAAAAATAGAATAAAAAAAAAGAAGAAAAATAATGAATGAGAAAAATTTTACAAATATAGTTTACAACGAAAAAGTTGATCATCTTGTTAGACGTATATGTATATAGAGACTATTACATAGTTATATATATATTTATACATTTATATATATATACGCTCGCATACTGAGAGATAACTTCTAGGAGACTTTCGTGTAATTAAATCTGATTTCTCTTGGACATTTTATGTATATGTGTGTGTGTGTATGTTCAAGAATGTGCTCGCGCTTTTAGAGAATATGACAGCTGCCGTGTTTCACGCAAATCCTCATGTCGGTTTGAATTCGACGCACGCAAGGACATGAATTGTACATTTGAATTCATCAAATCCTCTACGTTGATGTGCGACGAATTATAAGTTTTCTTAACAAATGTATATCCATATAATATTTGTATATATATATATTATTATGCATGTGGATCGTTGATTATAATTCCCTATAGCACAATTTCATATTTAATTATTTATTTAATTTAGGATATTTTTAAAATATAAAAGAATGAAAAGAAATAATAATTTTTACTGGACAGTAAAAATAATAATTTCACTTTCTTCATATAATTTGCTCTATTTTTTTACCGGTGATTTAATAAAAACTATTGAAAACTAAAGATGTGAAGTAAATATGGTTATCTGTATAGAGATAAATTTTAAAATTGAATTATCATTGTCGAATCAAGCAGATGCATTATTTACGAAATGCCCGACGGGCCTGACAGTGTTGATCCCTCAGGGGATTTAAAGATCCGTACGAGACATTGTTGGATTACAATTTCAACAGAGTTGCAGGTGATGATTCTGTATTGGTTTTCGTTTCGTGAAAAAAAGTAGAAAAAAAAAAAATAGAAAAAAGAACTATTTTTATTCTATCGTGCTCGTCTCAATTTTATGTATTCCCTCGGGTATTTTCGCCATTGCTGAAGATGAAAGAAATTTTGTAAAATACAATTGACAAGATCGAATTTATTTACACAATTATTCTTTTATAATTTATTAAACAAATAATAATGTAAATATAACTTTTATACAAAAGTGTTAATAAATTCTATCAATATCTAAAAATTAAATACAACTATTTATTTATGACCCCCGTGTCTTTAATTGACACTTTATTTTATTTTCTGGATATTTTAACGATCATTCAATTTATTTTTCTTTAGGTATGTACATTCTCATTTTGTATAATTTTTACGACTGTTTACAAAATGTTATAAACTTCAAAGCAAATTATGTGCCACCACTTCTCTTATGCAAATTATTAACTTGTACATGTATTGTAACGTACATAAATGACTTTCCGGAAATTCATCGTCGACGTCGCCGTTGTTCGGCCATCGTTGCGGAAATAAATTATCCGAAACGATAAATGTGTTATCTTTTATTCTACGTGGAATTCCACGCTTGACATTCCGTCGTTTGGCGTATACGTATAATAACGACATACAAACATTTATCCACACACATAAACACTGATGAACGCACATCATGCGGCAGTATAGTAACACAATGGTTTATATTGAGGAAGGGAGAACAGTGGAGGAAGACACGCGGCCATTTACAATGGTATACAACTGACGTGAGAATATTATACCTGTAATGAAATATGAGAGAGAGATGACTGGGGTCGATATACACACACTTGTATTCACCAAGATTTTTCCTCGCCAGCTTTAGCATTCAGAGAGATAGAGAAGGTTGAACGATTTAATTATTGAGTAGAAAATTAAAGAAAAATATAAGAGGTGTAAAAAGACACGCATTGCCTTGAAGAAAGTATTATTGAAGTAGAGAGATAAAAATAAATGATATCTAGACTTTATTTATCGGAGGAAACAGAAATATAAAATAATATGAAATAAAGAATAAAAATAAATAAATAAGTGTTTTAAAAAAAAATCAAGCATCAGAGCATTGACTTTATGACATCCGCCAGTCACCTTCGTTCAATTTCCTCATATACTTTTACTTTCCTTTCATAATTTTTTTTTTTATTTTTGCCCTCATTTTCCTGCTACGTCGCACACGTTCTCTCTACCCCTCTGTCTATATACGTTCCTCGGCCGTTTCACGCGGGTTCTCGGAAAATGGTTTACGATCATTTCCTCCGGTTTAATAGTGCGGTCGTCTCCCACTCTGTGCCTCCCTCCACATGCGCTTTTTTCTTTAGCAGTTCTCTCTTTCTTCCCTCATTTTTTTTTCTTTTTCTGTTTCGCGTATATTCACGCAGTGTTGATTCGATTTACCAACTAGTTCACGATTTTACACATATGATACCTGGGTTGTTACTATAATTATTTTCGTTGTATTATTGCTGTTTATATTTTTTTGTTTCATTATTTTAATTTCACTGTCGATATCAATCACCTTTAATACAGAAACTATTTTTAACCTTCTCCTTCGATCGGTAAACTTTATTAATGTGTTTTTTTTTCTTTTCTATGTATACTTTAATGAACGTCTGTTTTTTTTTTACCGGCGACATTTACTTGTTTTACAGAAGCCTTCTTGATGGATATTATTAGTAGTTTAACCTTTCGAAAAAATCAATAATTTATATTTATTATTTATAGAGAAAAAATTTTTTGCGAATAAATTATCGTGAATTCACAATGAAAATTATAACATAAATATTATTCAAATTGTATGTATACATATATGATTTATATAGGTATGCATACGTATAACAAACTCAATTGACGCTATCAATTGTGCCGACAGTGCTGCGTAATTTCTATATATATAAACATGCCTGTGGTATAAGCCATTGTTTCAGACTTTGCGGGTTTAGTAGGTTAGGTTATGTGGGGTAAAATGCTCCTGGTCGTTTGGCATTATGCCAGAGAGTTCTATATCATTTCTCTCCTCACACAATATTCCTTTCTTGCTCTCCACGCAATTGTCGAGATGTGTGATGCTTGTTTTTAATATGTAATAATTTAAAATACGAAATAAATCTAAGTTAAGAGAGACTTAACGCATAATATTACTTTAATTTTGTTTCTTATTTAATTTCATTTGGAAAAATATATTTATAAAATTAATTTTTCATCAAACTTTTAAATAAAATCGTACATATAAAAAATATATTTTTGATTTATATTTGTTTTCATTTCTCATTTTATTCAGGAAATAAAATTTTTCCCGATTTTTTATTTCATTTTTTTTCCCCCAATTTCTATTAGTTCTGCTCGTACGTATTGAACTCGAGTTATGTTGTCAGAGAATACAATGTAAAATCAATGTTATATAGAAAACAAAAAAAAGAAATGAGGAAGATACACATATGTATATATACATCACAGTCGTATATAGATATAGCTATAGATATCGTTACATCGATGACGAGAAAAATAAATATAGAAAAAGTTGAAAAGTACATTGTGGTAAAACTACTGTATCTTTATAGAAGTCTCTGGGACTATCAATCAATTATTTTCTATTTATTTAATATTATATCGAGAAAATTTTTCTTATATTTATACGAATATATATGATAAAACTCAATAAATTAAAAATCAAAACATATTCATTGAATCACAAACAAAACAAAAATTACATCTAAAATTTACTTACAAAGAAAAATATTTCTTCACACGATATTTAAATACATAAACAAAAAAATATATATAAATATTTATACATCTGTATTTATATATATATATATATATATATATATTAATTACAATATTTTCTGATTTAACTTTTAATTTATTATAATTTCACATGATTATGCTAATACTTTTGTTCACTGATTTGTCAATATTACTGCTAATTAACCATTTCTATTAATTTTCCTCACGTATTATATTTTCACATAATATTCTCTCTATATTCTCATATCATCGCGTATTCGCAAGCCTATTAGTAACACATATACAAACATAACACTTACATTACATATATAAACACATATTCATTTGTGTGCTGCATGTCGTCTGTGCGTGTTGCATATGTGACAGAACCACTCCTCCTCTTGCATATCGTCTCAACATTAACGCTCCACTCCTATCTGATGAGTATATACGCACATGTATTTATAGTTATACATGGATATGTATATGTATATTTAAACATATACATATGCAGTATACTGTGAGAATTACATCACATTGGCTTGTGTGCAACTCGCAGCAATATCACATAACCATAATCGCGTGAGCCCTTGTCAACGAATAAAATTCATCCGCTTTTTTTTTTCTCTCTTTCTGATCGTTTTACGTCACATACCTCCATACACTTATGCACAAATAGAGTGTATATGTCGTATACAAGGTCAATACAAGCGCACAATTACAAATACATATACATACCCGCAACATGCACATGCACTTGCATCATTTTACAGCGTAAAATTATTCACCATATACTGTCATTAAATATTAATGAATATATTCATAATGAAAATTTTTGAAATAAAATATATACTAAATTAAATATTCAAATTGAATATTATTCATAATTTTCATTCGATATTTAATAATAAACACACATGTAGATATTTTATTTATTTAATAATTCAACATTATAAATAATTCATTATCTATTTATTTATTTTATATAACACTTGTTAATACAGTGTCGATAATTACAAATAATAAAAAATATGAAAATTAAAATAAGTAATAGATAAAAAATATAAAATAAAATATTTAATCTTCCTGATTTATACCATGACATTCAGGTGACTATATATTATTGTATATGTATATCCATATTATTTACATGTGTACGTGTGTGGATGCTTTGTCAGCGTGTAATCGTGAATTGACATTGAGACATGCAGCCACCGCGCATTTCATCATCTATGTATAGATATGACTCAGTCGACGAATACTATGTGCTCGCGGTCATTGTCTAATCATCGTTCCAACTTGATGTGTCTCCACCATTCGCATCTATATATTTATATTGAGATAAATGTATGCATATATACATATATGTACACGTGTATACATGCAAATATATATAGAATATATACCTAGATACGTTTCACTCATGTTCTTCCATTCTTCGTATCTCTATCGCACATACAACTCTTAATATACACACGACAGACAGTCCGGCGTCACCGCGATATTTTGCTTTACTGCAGCGCCAGATTGCGTAAAGCTATATTACTCACGTATACATATTGTATATATGACATAGAATAAATATATATTGTATTTTTTTTTCCTTTTAATTTCGCTTGATGACACAGGTTGGATTTATATATAAAGTAATATTTCATTATAATTATACTTAAATATTTTAACGTTGAAAAATAAATATTTGGTTTGTTATCTTTCACTGTTGCATTTGCGGATATGCTTTTATCATTTTTATTCAATTGAAATGAGTAATTGTGAATATATATAGGTATATATGAATATAAAATAATTGGTAAAGGGGAAACGAGAGTATGAAAGTTATATATGTATGTATATATAGAAAGAGGAAATGAGAGTGCAAACGAATGAAATGTTCTACTGTAGAATAATATTGAACATATCCTCGAAAATGGAAAAAAAAAACGAGAATAAATAAAAAAAGGACGCTGATGAAATTTTGTTATTTATTTATTCTTTTTTTTTTGTTTTTATTTTTCTTCTGTTTGTTATTCTCTATATTTTTTTTTTCTTTGCTATTTCTCTTCTCAATTCTTGTTTATTCAAATTATTATTTTCTCCTTACTCATATACTCATATTCTGTATATCCAACATTGAACGTTGGGTAAATTTCGCATATCATGTGCATATCTATTGCGTATATACACATATGTGTGGTTTGTTTGTATAGAAATGAAATTTTTTTCGTATCGAGACACGACGACGCCCCGAGTGTACATATAATACCATGACTGAACTATTGCTGGTACTGTGTGTGGTATGTATATATGTTTAGAGAGGCTGACTAAGGGAGAAACGAAAAAAAGGACTCGTAAAAATGATGATCGGCACTATACCATTTTCATGTGGTCCATCCAGTAGTAGTATATCGGATTTTACTGCATTGAGTTTTTTCTTTTTCTTCTTTTTACTTTTTTTCTTTTTCTTTTTATGAGCCATAAAGGCGCACACTCTTGAATGCCTTTAGGCTTCTTTTCTCAAGCTATTTCAGTAAGAGTGGTTGTGGCCTGCTGTTTCACTTCCTTTTCCTATATATTTATTTCCTCTTTCGATGTTCCATCGACGCAATGAGCTTCCAAGAGCGATAAACCACTTCTATTCTGTAAGTCATTTCTCCATACTCAAGAATTAACCACCACTTTGATTTTAATCTGTCAATATTTTATTAATTTCAAAAATTTCACACGCTTTAGTATATTAATTTATTATTCAACAAATTTTTTTCAGTATTTAATTTTCAACTATTTTAAATTTGGTTAATTAAATAAGATAGTATGAGTGTGAAAGGAATGAGAATTTTTAACATATAAATATATGATTTGTGTATTTTTTATTCAAGTGCAAATATAGAGTATGCGTTGTATATATGGGGGTTGTCTTTGTTTAGAGGAAATAAAGACAACGAAGCTGGGTTTTATTTCGCGTGAACAATTTAGGTGATTGTGACAAATCCAGAAATGTGGACATGTGGGAAACACATTGGCGAAACAAGTGCAGTGTATGTACAAGTATATATTTGTGGGTGTGTGTATGTGTGTGTGAGTATACTGGCGCCGAAATTGATCTTCTTGCCTCGCATTTTACTCGACAGGGTTATTCGTCTTCTCGCACTTGCCCACTTTCATTCCTCACTAACATTATTACGTGCATATACACGTATAGATGTATGTGAAATTTTTGCACCACTAGATGAAAATTTACTCTATAAATCATTGTGCAATTTCGAGGTCACAAGGCAAGTTACTGCAACACTAGTAAATGGATGATAAAAAATCAAACGAAAAAAAAAAAAAAAATTAAAAAAATAAAGAGAAAAGAGCATGATAAATAAAATTCAGAGGAAAACACACAAATTATGATATACAATTTTTCTATATGTTATTTTGATGCTATATATATATCTGTAATATCACCATCTTCTTCTTCTTCTTTTTTTTTTTAATATAAATGAAAAATGTGTCTGTTTGGTAAATGTCATGTAGAATAAAGTTTTAATATTTATTAAGGTGAAAAAAATATGTGAGAAAACAAATTAAATTAAAGAGTATTAAAATTACACTAGTATATTTACAATTATACATATACAAGCATTTAAAAAATTAATCTCTGCTTAGATAAACAAATATATATTTATACATTTATATTGTATAGTTTTGCAATGATTTTTCTAAAAAAAAACGTTGTTTCTATAATCTGGCTATTGAGCGAGGTCATGGCACCTCGGCCTCGTTCTACGAAGATTCACGATAACAAATATTCCGCGCATCGCGCACTCTCTGCGTTGAAGTGCACGTCTTATCTCACTTCATGGCTTGAGACGATAAAAAAAGAAGAAGGAAGCTACATATACACATGGAGATAAGTCACTCTTGTATATATACTCGCTAGTTCCCTCTCTCATTCCCTGATCTCTTCACTATTATTTTTTTTTTTGTCATACACGCATATACTTGTATTATCTACACTCATACTTTTACTTGGTACATAAATGCGTGTGACATTACGATCGTCTTATCTTATTCGCGTCGACAAGATATAAAGGTGTAGGAGGGTCTGGAGACTGTAACAATACAAGAAGAAAAAGAGAAGAGAAGATAAGAATGAGTGCGAGAGATAGAACACTAGATATAATACATTGGTCTCTGTTTATTGTCCATTGCTCAAGTATCACTCAACGTATATCTCGACCTGAAAGCTTCAAAGAATTCTTTGACATTTTATGTCGCCGGCAACATTGTTATTTAAACATACTCCAATTATTATGATTGCATCATAGACCGTAAGAGAGCACTCAACAATTAGTATTATTTTACTCAGTTGCTGTAGAATAATATTTGTTTCTGTTTAATTTTGAATAGTATATAATGAATTTCAGCGTAATGGAATATGTCAATTCACTTTTTAATATAAATTCATCATCAAAGATTTTTTTCCAATTGCTGAGAATAAATTTTAGAAGAATATATGTATTTGTTTACTTTTTAATTTCTCGTTTGCTCTTTTGGTAGAATAGCCGAGCGAATGGCATACAGTCGTTGATAATTCACAGTCGAGCATTCAATTTATCCTCTCATACGCAAAATTTAATTGGCGGAAAATCAAAGGAAACATTATATTGCGAAAACAACAGTGTATGTATAGATAATTCACATCGCGGACCTCTTGTGAGTAGGAAGATTTTATGTTTCTTTGAGAAACATGATGAGAGTGGAAGGTAGAGAATGAAGAAGAAAAGAAGTGAAGCTATACAGAATGTTTTTTTTTCTCTCTTAGTAAAATCAGAATATAAAAGGGGCAAAAATAGGAAGTAGAGAAAAAAGTAGAATGAAGGGAAAAAAACTATCAGTTCGCCTGTCGGGAACACAGTAGCACTTTCTCAAAAGCCCTTGAAGTGCTTCGACCAGAAGTTGTTGATTTTGTATACCCTCGCTGAGACAATATTTGCTCAACCAAAAATTTTACCATTTTTTTTTGTTGCTGTAAAAAAATTTGCGCACGCATTTTATTTATGCACATCAGACACAATTTCTGATATATAAAAATGAATATTCACTGAATTTTTATTAAAAATCAACAGCTTCAAAAATTAATATGTAGATAACTTTTTGTTTTCTCTTCAAATAAAGTAAAGGAAAAAATTGAACTTTCATAAAATAGAACAAAAAAAAAATTCGTACGAGAAAAAATGAATAATATTTTTATCATAGTGGAAAAACTTTTATTACGCATAATTGCCCAGTAATTTTCTATCTTAGTGAGGTGCATAAAAAATTTATTTGAAAGATAAGAATTAAGATAGAGGTGAAACGGTGAAAGAAATAAGGAAAATAAGTAGCTGAGTTGTAAACGAATTCTTGAGTAGTCATTTTATGCCTTCGAGTTACGCGTACGTCTACGCTTAATGACCAAACGAAAGAGTAATGAAAATAAAAATTTATCAAATAATTTATCAAGAAAAGCAATATTATCTATTTAATGTTTAATTCGTATTTGTACGAAGAAATACATTAACTGCAATGTCGTATCATTTTATATAAATATATAGATGCATCTTAATCGTTATTTTATAATTATATTGGATTAAGTTTTTTTTTTCTTCGTCAGCAAGAAATGACTTGTCAACTTTATTGTATTACTGCCGGTACTAGACAGGCGGGATTTGCTTACTTAGCTATGCGTAAAACGCCTGATGTGTCAATGAAAAATGATTAATTAACATCTTGACCAGACATGTTCTGAGTTAATTGAAAATTCATGAATCAATTGTCGATAGTGTGAAAGAGTTTATTAATTCATGTGTTCGGATTCACGTCGATTTTCATGTCAACATGATTATGTGCAAATTTAATTAACGCTTAACTTTATAATATGTCTTGAAAATTGTCCTGACGGTTGAGAAATAATTATACATAAATTTATATATGTATGTGCGATACTTAAATATATCAGGTAAATCATTGTTATATTGACTGGTATAAAATTACATATGAATATTGCAAAATGGAAATTTTTACATTATCAAACACGTCATATCTTGTCAAATGTACTTTTCATTCCATTTATTTTTGAATAATGGATAACGAACAATTTATTTTCAACGTGTATTATATGGATTTAAAATTGTAAGTTTTTGCCATGTAATACAAAACATGAATTTTAAATATTTGATGTCGTTCATTGATGAATAAAAAAATCACATGAAAATAGAAGTTTATAGTACAATACATTGTATGATGAGAGACGAGAATTTGTGAAATTATTTTTCATTGTATATATGTATCAGCAGCAATTTTCACAGAACAATTCAACGTCAAACTCTATTTGTTGACAGGAATTTTTCAAAATTTTCATTCATCCACCATCCGAAAACTCTGTCCGGAAATTATATTTTTACGTTTAAAAATGAAAAAAAAAAGACAAGTAAATTGGAAGAATAAAAACATGACATAAAATCGTTCAACGGACAATTGAAATGGTCAAATAACTTCGACAATTTGATTAAAGTCTCGGTTATAAATTACCATACATGTATATATCACGCCCTCTTTTCCATATTCTGACGGTGCGCTTGACACAATATTTTTCACAAATTTATCGTGGAATTTATTCATGAATATTTTCACACAAATATTTCATATCGTTAACTGTTACGTAGTGCAATTGTATTCGAACGATTGTCTGATATAAAATAAAACGGACGATGAACAGCATTGACTTTGCCGCCGAGATATCCGATAACGAAATTCGCATTGGTCTTTGCAGTATTGCTATGCCTCGTTCCACATTTATATACATCTATTGAGTCTTGCATTATGTATTATGCATCGGACGTGCGAGCACCATATAGTTACGGAACTCTGCATAACTATATATGCAAGTGAGAAACGAAAAGGAAAAAATAAATAAATGTATAAAAATATGAGAGAAATGTTGACTGAGATAGTTTTCATGAATATATCAAGACTTGACAGTAACAAGCCACCAATAATCATCATCATTGTTCTCAACACATTCGCAAAATCATACACAAATTGCCAATTTCAACTGCATCGATAGCAAAATATGCATTATCAGAATTCGACTATTTCTCATTTGACATTCATTAACAATTTCCATTTCATCGACGTTATTAAATTTATGTCGCATTGTATATTCTCTACTTGATATAATTCCCAAAACAAAATTAATATTATATACAAAATTCGATGTTGCAGTATCCTATTTATTCATACTGTAATGTACTATATAAAATATTACATTAATCTCTGATGTTAAACATGAAACTATTAGAATATATTAAATTTAAGATAAATAAAATAAAACAGGAAAACATATAAGAACGATTTGGTTTTGCAGATGTTTTTCGATTGGATATAGTGAGTTTGATTTCCTGTTTACCAAACTGTGTGTAATGCTACAGCAGTATTTATATACATATAAGTGTATATTTATATGGACTATAACGGCAAAAGTTTCAGTGGAGTCACCGTCGTGTTGACTGTGTCATGCGTCGTGAGGAAAATCACTTCGTACCAAAAGATATTGGAAAGTGAGGGTTGAAACTGCAGAATGGGGTATGAAATTTAGTTGGTTCAGTAGGACATATCGATCCTTCTCATCGCATATAACCCATTACACACAGTTTCATTTTTCGAAAGAGTCGTTTAACTCTCACAATTGAACATTGATGAATAATATAAACAAAAAAAAAATTATCTGAGATATTTAATATAAATTTGTTTCAGTAATTCTCTTTCTCATTTCGTTTTTTTTTTTATCATTCATGACGCACTAAAGGGGAAATGCACAGAGGCAAAAGATTCACGCGAGAACACAATGGGTTTGTCGTGGACCCTGTGATTTATCACGGCGTCGACGTGAACTCGACTTCAGACAAAATATATATATATACATGTATATAAGAACTATTGCGAGAAGTGTGTATATACAGCATCGCATGACCTGTAAACTACTTTATACATACTGCTGTATGTGCGTGCGTACCATCTCGCCGTAATTCTTGATAAAGCCTTACGACCCCTGCAGAGATGTAAATTACCTGTCGCCCAACTCGATTAATAATCGCGCAATGCCACCATACCACCCACCACCACCACCACCACTACCATCACCAACACTTAGTACATGTGAACATAATACGAATTCTCTATTTCTTTTGTGTGAACAGAGTGCGCAAACTAATAAATGTGAACTTTCTGCTGTGTCAGCTTCTAATATAACTTTAGAAAAATAAAGAAAAATGTGTTAACATGAAAGCAAATATTTCTATGTATACTTTTGGTTACATCAAATAAGAAAATTGCAAATTAATTATAAAATTAATGAAAAGTAATTAATGTTCAGATATTTATATTAAATACTATTTGCATGATGCATTTATATTTTGACATTCGCTTCAAAATGGCAGGGAGTAATGTAGTTAATTGCGTGAATTTTTAGCAAGGTAGTTTTACAATTTTGTAATTAAAAATTCTATTTGTGAATATTATTCTATTTAAATCTTAGAATGAAAGGTAAATTCTATGTACTAATTTATAAGGAGATTAACAATAAAATGTGCAAGTTGTTAATAGTTTACGGTAAGAGAATGAAAATAAGCGCTTTCAAAATTAGTCAATGTTTTAAGAACAAAGGAGTAAAGAAGCTTTGTGAAAGAGGGGTCTCATCGTACAATGAAACGTTGGCAAACATGCTGACTAACTTGAAAGGTCTTATCGTCACTGCACTAACGGTTTATATCTTCATTACAGATAAAAAGAAAGTAAATATTAATTTGTCAATCTATTATAATATTATATAACTCAATAGCAACAACAGTGGAATTATACAGATAAATTCTCTACAAGTTTTTATATCGTTTCCTCTTATGACTCAGGATATTCTCGAATGAATCGATAATCTCCCTCATGAAAATGTTGCGCACAAAAATATTCATTATAGAGTTGAGGGGTAAATAAATATTGTAATAATGGTGATATATTCTCATAGAAAGCGCATGCTTGCGCTGTGCATGATTTTGTTCAAGAAGGTATAAAAAAATGTTGGGATCCCATTAGATTCTAGAGCCTCTATCAAATTTTACTCTGTAAACTCTTTGTGCAAAGCTATCGCGTGAAATATATTCGCATGGCAACAGTCCGAGTTGGGCTTCAAGGTCTGCGCCTCTTGCTCATAAAATTCGTTGGATTTTTTTTTTATTTTTTTATTTTTTTTATTTGGTTACGCTTACTGTAAGAACCCAAAGGCCAATATGATCGTTACGGTCGTCGCAAAACTTAAATCATGATAATGCTCCGCCCCAACTCAAGTCATCAGACGATCGTAAAAATTTTCGAGTTATATTTGTACAGTCGTAAAATTTTGAGAATTGATGACCTGCCCGTTTTACTGTGTTCTTTCCCCTTTGATACTGGGCCATGTTTTTCAATATCTTTTTTTTTTTCCTTTTTTAAATAATAACAATACTGCAACATCTCCAAAAGAGGAATCTGCTAGATGATAATTTCTTTGATATTTTTTGTTTCAACTGTATCAAATTTATAATTAGTGGATTATTTAATTAATTTTTTTAATATAAATTACGAAATTGTGAAACATATTTTTCAGTGATTTTCTTGAAAAAACTAGGTTATCCTGATAATAGTCCAATCGATTATTTATTTGTTTTTAAAAAATTCATGGCACATTTAATAGTTTTTTATCATCATTTTCCATTTGTTAACGTTTGTTTATGCAAGTTGAAATCGATAAACGGTTGTGACTGAATTAGAAAACTTTTCAGGTATTCAAGGAAACAAATACAAAAGAATAGCCAAACTTTTTTCGGCGATGCATTCATTCAAAACTTTTTTTTTCATTGTATAGTATTCATTTATTTTTTATTATTCCCGTTTGTCCTGCGACACCATCACGTTTTCTATCTAGAGCTGATTTTTTTTCTTGTGCTTGCCATGACTTATGAGATAGTCGTTATACGGCGAAACGCGTACCTCGGTTATGGGGAAACTTTCTATCGTCAGGGTATTATACCCGGACGCCATGTTTTCTCGTTATTCTATACGAGGTCGTTCCGAAGGCATTTATGAGCGTACCTCCTAGACTGGACCACTCTTGTTCTATGTATCTTACCGTGTTTTACTTCCTCAGTTTTCTCGTGAGCTCGCTATTGTTATAAGCATTTAGTGCAATGTACAATGACACAATGGCATTTTGTTTGTTCAACATGGTCAATTGTATTTTTAAATAGCAGATATGTATCATCTAATTTCTTCAATTATCACACAGTATTTGCATTGGGAAATATGAGAAGAAAATTAATTCCAAAAGTTTGGTATGAAAAATCAAATCAAAAAAATCGAAAATTGCCTTTTAAGGTGAATAGTTGAGTCAGACAATAATGGACGTTTGATGCATAACTCTACTGTGTTGGTGATGACCGTATCACTTGGAGAAGCACCTGGTGGGCAGTGTACTAAAAAAAAAATAACTGGTTTTGAGAACATAACAAAGAGGAAGATGGTAAAAGCACAGGATATTCCGAATTTTTATAGGCTCCCAGAGGGAAAAAGAGAACAGTTCATTTTTTGGGCTGACACGATCAGTATACCTCTCCTCGGGGCTATTCTAAGAAGGACGTGAGCGATTAATCGGTTGGATGAACTCCAGAATTCTCACCAATGGTTGAGCGTATTATGTCGACTAAAGCAAGCTTTAACTCTCTAGTCTTCTTTCAGTTTTTTATATTAAATATTTTGGAATTATTTGTTTAGTAGTATGTAGTAATTCATTCAGTTTAACTGTGCAGAAACCCGTCAAAGAAAATCATTCGAAATTATACAATTTACCTTTACTGGTGAAGTATTAGATGAAAGCAATTGAAAACGAAATTGAATTTCATTTTGTAAATCGTTGAAAAGCGTGATGAAGTAGGATTATGTCTTTGTTCGCGATGACAAATTCAAGTGGAAGTCGAGTAATGAATTGTATTACTGTTCGCAATAAACTTGAATTCGAAAAATTAATTCAATTGACAAAATAACAAATTCTTTTTACTCAGTCAAGTACACCAATGCAATTTGGAGCAAACTCTTTTGTTCTCTACATAAATTTACATTATCATTGTGTATAAAGAAAATAAACATTATGGAAACGGTATATTTATTAAGTTTTCCAAATGAGAACAAAATAACTATAGCAATGACTGAAGTTCTGTCATCAAAATTTCTACAACGTCTTCACTCTTTGATCCCACATATTCACATTAGATATAATTCGAAAAGAGGAGTAGGGAAAAGCCGAAACAGTTCACGATACAATAGAGTCTCGTATTGTTTACCGAAATAACATTAACCGAGTGTGGATGAGAACATGATGGAATCTCAAGGGAAAACACCAGGCATTGGATTTAGGGAAAAAGCAAACACGATAGACAAGAATAAGACGGGCGTTCATTGTTCCCAGCCTATCATGATACTTCGCCTTTAACCGTCGACGACTACAAAGACCCTTCCGCAGCTTTCAGATACATTTGAAGTCTATAAAGTAGAAATTTCGAAAGGAAATACTATTAGTCCGGCTTATTGCCTTATATTCTTTACATTTTATCACAAATCATGTTCTTTGTTATGAAACACCTTTACGAGTGTTATTGAATATTGAATTCTTAACTAGTATATTGATTCATTTTTGTTCGGTAACAGTGAAAGAAAGTATAATTCAGAACTTCCATCATCTTCCGTGAATAAAATATTACTTTTAGATTTGTTTTTTTTATCACATAAAATCATTCGATTCTATTGTGATGAATGAGCATTGCCGCGTTGAACTCTCCCTTTTTCCCTTGGGTATATCAGCTTGAAATATGAAAAAAAAGTGCCGCAATAGTTTCTCTCCATCTTCCCTCAATAATCACTGGATCCATGTTCACTCTTCACTCATGCTCTATGAGTAGATTGATATTTTATTTTTTCCACTGTACGCTTGATTAATTTCATTTCATTGTATATCTCCATTCCAATTCGCACCATGACAATTGATTAGCGTTGCCGTTTATTTGTTCCTAACATTTTGTGTCATTATCATATCAAAGCCATATCACTAAATGTTAGTGAAAACTGTTGATTATGTCATGATAAAGTAAACTCATATAGCTTGATAGGCTGGTGTGTGAAAGACAATTTTCGTCACCGTCCTCTGTTTATATCAGCACAGAGAAATTCTCTGTACAGTTCAAAACACATGAATGGAATCAAATCGTGATATCTTTACGTGTAGAATTACGTCAGAAGATCTCAACGACATTCCATTTCCTTTGGCGCTATGCCGAGACAAAATTCGGACCGTTCCTTTGTCAAGAGCTTCCGTGATACCACACCCGAGCAAAGTAGTAACAGCTATACTACCAGTAGTATCATCATCAGCATCAGTATATATATATATAGAGAGAATACTAGTGCATTAATTGAGGGTTGAAGTCGCACTGAAAGCATTCAGTCAAGGCAGCGATGGTGGCCTGTACGCACTCATGGATTGTCCCTTCACCAATGTAAACAAAGACTTGGTTCTCTTTTGTTTTACCCCTGCTAACATCGTCTTCAAAAGTCAACTCTCAACAAAAGCCCATTTACACAACTAAGAATTCGACACGACAATCTTTTTTTTATTTTTAACTATTCCTTTACATTAACGAAACTCTTGGCTTGCTACAAGGCATAACGTAATACAAGAAGTTTGTGTGATGTTAAGAATTTGACAATGTCGGTAAGCATCTTTACTCCTTTGTTGTTGAATTCTACCATACCTTCAACTCAATGTGAATCATTTCCCCGTTGTACACAAGACAATGTGACCCATGCTGGAATTGTTCCAACTGCTGACGAAATAATTGCTTCAGTGAATTCGTGTGTACAAGGCACTTTAACTGACTCTTAACCCATTAATGTTCTGTACATCATGGGCAATTTATCCGGGAAAACATGTACTAAAAGTAAATCTTCAGATAATTTGAAGTAATTTAGAGAAAATGTAAAATAAAAATAAAAAATCGAAAATGAGTTGACTGTTATAAATTAGTAATAAGTATAACTTTCTGGTATATTTGTAAATTCTTTTGCAAAAAGGGTAAGATACTAAAAAGCTGAATGATATGAGATTCATGATTAGGGCAATTTGTGTCTTTCAAAATGTGCGTATGTGTAGGAAATATACGAGTCATGAAACGAGTGCATGTGTGGGCAAAATTTGCTTCGACTAAAACGAATACGTGAACTGGACGACAAAAGGGATGAAGACACACGCAGGGTTTGGGGTATACGAGCATGGAGGGCGCCAGCCAGAAATGGGAGAAGAGTCGGAAGAGCCTTTGTGTGGCAGTGGCGCACGCGGCCTCCTAGTCTCTTTGTCCTGGCGGCACGCTTCCCTGTGTGCCAATCGATAAAATGCCTCAGTTAATGGGAACATCCATGATGCGTTGTGCTTTCACCAACGCATCATCCCCTATTTTTACTTTCCACCTGAACATTCTGTAATCCCAAATATCTTTATATAAATATATACACGTGTATGAAAATTAGCTTCACTACTTTTGGATAATTTATATATACGTCATTAAATTTGATAGACATTCCAATACCATGTTATTTATTTTCCATTTTTTTTTTAAACCATATTGCCGATGGAGAATTATTCTTTTCAGTAATTTTTTTTACATTCACGTATAATTTGAATATGGCGGCGTGTGAATAGGTTAGAGAGCAATGAGAAGGGTAGAGAGCGTGAAAGGGGGGCGTTGGAACTGAGGGAGGAAGGGAGTTAGGTTAACAGAGGAGAGTAGCATACACCCGTTGTCAGGGCTACCAACGAAGACAACCCGGGGGAAGGTTCTTTGTTCTATACCATCAAGCCGCGTGTGCCCGGATCGATATTTGAGAGGAGGCTAAAGAGCAAGGGGTATGAGGCAGATAGGGAAGCAAGAGGACATACAATGGGGGATGATGCGGGTTTTGTATTTTTGAATGTTCGTTACAGAATATATAATCCGAAACAAAAATTAAAAAATGTCGCGATGGTTATTTTTACT
>JAQQBR010001832.1:5374352-5394450 GCA_030347285.1 Microctonus hyperodae
AATATAATTTTTTTTTTTTTTTCTTAATTTTATATGCTCTGTAACTGTCGTTCATTCATCATGCACCACCAACTGAATATATCTAACGGAATGGCATGTCATTATATTCATGTCAAAGGTATGAAGCATTTCAGTGCAACGTTGCATCATGAAGTCGCGCGGTTTCTCGTTTGTAAATGAGATATATTCAACGACAAGGCTATAATAATATCGCTAGACGTTCACGTGCATAAAGTGTGAACACCACTGAGTATCTGTGTGTCTATATGCATTGACACACACACACACATATACACATCCACCTATACAGTAGAAGTTTCAGATCTGTGACAGTAACGATTAAAAGAAATCATTGAGCTTGGATGACTGTCGCTCATATGGAATTACTTTGGGTTGAAAGATCAAAAGCATTCAACACTTTCGTCTATAAATATCACAAATACATAGATATAACTCGTATCAGATAGATATAATTATTATAAAACTCTTACAGTGACAAATTTATACATACTATGTGTATATATTTAGGATGAGTTTAGACATTTACGATGACATAATATATTTATAGCAATATAAATAACAATATATCATGAGTATAATATTAAAATATAATTTTAAAATCGTCAAAATTACGTCGAGTTATCGACGATATTTTTCATAAATTAAATACTCGTTGATTTCGTTTAAAAGAGGGGTTGAGAATGATGAGGGAGAGAAAAAGAGTCGTTGTATCCATATATATGCATTTACATAGATAAGGGCAAATGGTATATATATGTATACCTATACATGAAATTCGGACAATTATTATCGTACGACCGCGCACAGTCGACTAACAAACGTGTAGACTCACCCACACGTCCGGCGTATATACCCTTTTTGTCGCAATTTCAAAGGCTTCTATACTGTTGAGCAGCCGCGCGTTTGTGAAACCCTTTTGCAGCCCAATACACGTAGGGTTTGGCGCGCGTTTAAACCCGACATTATATATGCATATATGTTTGTGTATGTGTAACGGGGCTGCGAAAGTTTTCAAAGTTGATCGATTACTTTGGTCGAAAACGTGCGCGTGCGAATATACTATGGATTAAAATATTGGATGTATGTACATGTATAACATGGCGGATATAATAATATAAAATATATGATATAATACAGGAATATATTTGACGTTAATGTGAGATTTTTGAATGAAGAAAGTTTATTAGTATTGATTTGTAAATTAATTACAAATAGCAACGGATTATGAGTGAAATAATATTTTAATTTTTGAGAGTTTGGGATTTAATGAAATTTTAATTAATTTTGTTTAATAGAGATGTGTTATATAAATGTTTAGAATATAATATTATTTTTGCAGAGTATATTATATCATAATTATTATATGAACTATTAATATACAATATTAACGAGGAATATTTTCATTTTCAGTATAAGTTTATTATTTTAAGAGGAAATATATATTTCAATAAAGTTAATTTATTATACGCACGATATCAATGCAGGCATAAATTTAATTTCGCAAGCTTGACTTGCTTCAAAGTTCAGTGAATTAAGTCCAATTCGCATTACCTACTGCATATGAAAACTTCTCTAATGTTACTAATTTTTAATTGAATTAATTCTTTGTGAATATTTATGTTTAATAGTCAAATTACACTATGGAATATCTATGTATGTATATGTATATGATATATATACGTAATTGAATGCTGTTTGTCAAGTAATTTTTCTTGAATTTCCGCCAAGTACAATGCGATTCTCGAGTGCACTTTGACTATATGAACAAACTACATAATCACAGCATAGAAAATGACGGGATTTAAGTAGAAAGTAGATACAAGCAACCGATTACGAAACCTATATAAACTTAACAGAGCGAAATATAGTGAAAATAGAAGAAGTAAAGAGAACGAGTGTTGCCATAGATTAGTGCGATAAACTTTCCCACATCCGTCAATCCAAAATTAAAACTTTATACATGCGTATAAGTACATACAACTGAATTTATCATTCCAATAAAAAAAAAATAAATTAATAAGATAACAATTATATTTATCATACTCTGCGTCTTTATCACCATTTTTTTCTTAACTCTTTCGTATTTAATCACATTATCAATCACAGATGTTACATATATACTTGTAAATTAACAAATCAATTTAATAATATACATACTGCACATATATAATTCTTACTATTTCTCTTTGTCCATTCACCCTTTGAATGACATTGGATCTTTGGCCTTCGGATAAAGTTTCAGCTGCACACGTGGACACTTTCATTCGCCCTTTCTCTCTCTTAAAGAACGTGTACGAAACATAATAAAAATGAATGAAAGGGCACGCACAAGAATTGCTCACAGCATATATATACTATATACACGTATGTATACACATTAATATATATAAATATATACCTATTCTCACTGAGCAAAATAGGTACACTATGCTCATGTATACATTTGTATATACACTATACACATACTTATATATAGGTGTACATAAAGATGAAATAAAAGAAATAACACTGAGGGGTAGTAAGTTGGAAGCATGGTAAAAATATAATGTAATCGCAAGGACGTTTGATTTTGTTTCATATTTGGAAGGGCTCTCAATGACTATATGGTACTTAACCGGCTCCCATATCTCTTTATATCCTCCTCTCACTTTTTCCTTCAGACTTTTACTCTATGTCCTTTTCTTTTTTCATCACCACCCATGGATAGGAAGGAACACCACACATACGTAAAATTACCAACGCTCTCACGTTGAAAGGGGCGTAGAGTAAACCGCGCACACGAGAACAATACTCAGATTTACAGTGTATAACAAGAGCTGAACACTTCTCACATGCATATTATACTACCATCTCTATATTTTTACGCGACATATATGCTCAAATGTCTACGTTTATATGTATTTATATACCTACGTATATATAACATTTATACATACATTGATAGACTGAAAAAAAAATGGCTTTATGTAGGAATATATTTGCTTACATATAAAAATGTATATTTTTTTCTTCTCTGGATATTTTAACTTTGGTTTTACTATTTATAAAGTTTATGAAATGAAAGATATAGTGAAGATAAGAGTAGGTATATTACGAATATATCTATGTATATACATGTATAATGCGGGTACACACTGTGCAGAATTTATTTATCGCAATGGTGAATCGATAAGTATTGCCGAAAAAAAAGTAGAGGAAAAAAAAACTGCATGAACGGATGAGTAGAAAAAAATCTCTCACTTTTTTATACAAGTTTGTACGGGTTTTATGTATGTGTGTGTGTATATTGTGTCGGTGTATAACGTCACACACACACACACAAAGAGAGAATGATATCTTGACGAAGCCACGTGATGGTATTTATGATCGCTTCCCTTGTCCCGAGGACGATAACAATCACGACGAGCAATTCGATTGGTTTGCGAGTTGAGAACGCAGAATCTCACTTGCGGTCGTTGCGATCGAATGACTTTGTGACGTTATCGTTTAATAGTATCGCGTAATATCCAACTTATCATCGTATCTATATATTTATATTCTTATATGTACATATATACATATATAAATACATTGACAGTAAACGAATTCAACTGTACAGTGATTCGCCGATGAAAAATCAAGTCATCAGTGCAAAATCGCACCTTGTATAAAAACAACTCACAGTATTATATATATTATATATCCATGACTGATATATGTATATGTTTGATACATGAATAGAGTACGGCTATATATATACATGTATATATAACCTTCATAGACGTTATCGTTAAGACGCATCGATCGATAAACGATTTATTTCACCGTATTGACTTTTTTTTTTTTTTAATAACGTGTGCAATGAAACTGAAAAAAAAATTCGCCTCTTCGTGTTTTGCCAAAAGAATAAAATCAAAATGTGTAAGTATAAAAAGAGGGAGGAATATTCGCGGATGTTGAATGTTTAATAATATATATATGTGTATATAGGAAACAGTGAAAGGGAGGAGTGAGAGAAAAGACGTGAAAAAAAAATATGCAATGTCTTTGCAATACGCTGCTGCGCGTCCTCTGTTCAATTGACGCGCTGCAGAAACGTGTGAGATAGTCGATTGTCAGTTGATGGGCAGAGGATTCGCGTGTTTGGGAATATCGGAAAACGATCTGAAGGATACTTTGTGATACTTCCTGTCACAGTGGTGCAGTGTCCATGTTTTATTTTTCAATATGTATACATATATAAAGAGGAAAGAAAAATCGCTGGGAATAAAAAGAAGAACAAAATAAAAGGTAAATGGTGAAAAAAAAAATGAAATGTGGAAAAAAGCTACTGTCGCGAGAAAAATACTATACACCTTTGGACGGAGATATCGGCTGTGTGCAATGGTAGCAGCAGCGTCTGTCACCATGTCTAACCGACCAGCTGACTCTGAAAACTTTGTCCATTATCGCCGAGACACTGGATAATGTTTGTGTGTGTGTCTGCGTATGTACGAGTACCACAGTCAAGTTGGAAAATGGAGTGAAATATCGGGTAACGATTCGTGCACAAGACTTCTTTTTTTTTTTCTTTGAAAATTCTATGGGCGATAGTCAGTTTAGTTACATATATACATATGTATGAATGTGAGTTAGAATAGAAGGCGTGGGTGTCTGACAGGCGACCATCAACGAGAGTCAGATGGTGAAAACACCTGATAAATTTTCTTTCCTTCCTCCATTTCAAATGCTTTCCCCAGAGTCTTTGCAAAAATTGCCGAGATGGCGAGAAAACTTTTTAGCCAACCAATGACTTTTCACTGATTTCTATACGGGTATATGTTTAAATACACATATACACATAGATTTTATATTCACGATATATATACATAATATAAAAAAAGTGTAGATTGTGAATAGAAAGGCAGTAGTTTGTTTGTGAACGATTGTCATTCGTGTAGTTTATTCTTTGGATTGATTTTTCCAACAAATATCTATATTATTTCATCTTATTTCTCCCAACAATAATTTCCTTAAAAATCACATTATTTTATTTATAACTAATAAAAAAAAAGAATGTTTATTTATCGTCATTTTATAATGTGGGAAACTCAATTTTCTAATCGATCGAGCAGTATACATCTCTTCTGCTCTGCTTCACACTCTACATCGTTATCGATTCCACGAAAATTCATTCAAATATCCAATTAATAATGATTTAATAATATTTATTGGTTTGTTAATAATTGATTAAACGTTTATTGCCGTTAAGTAATAGAAAAGAAATATGACGGAGCATGTAAATGCATATATGCGGTTGCAGCTTGTTTCCGGTGTCTCAATGTATGTATAGCCAGCTGACTCGGGAATATTCGTGTTGAATCGCATTCGGGTTGCCCAGCGAGTGTGCGACAAGAGGCCAAAGCGCGAGAAGGGGGTGAAAAACGATGAGGGAAAGGAACGATGAACAGAAGAGAGATGGAAAGCAATACTGTGTAACAGCAGCGCGCGATTGCGTGCAGCGGCGGCCACCGGAGTCCCAGCTGACTGGCCGGTCCTCGGTTTATTTCGTAATCGTTCGGGAATAATCGTACTTTTGTTCGTGCACGACTCACGAGGGTACCGGCGAGCGGAGTCTCACTGTCAGTTGGCGCTGTAACATCGGAGAGATACAACGACGGTGCTGTTTTTGCGATACGACCATCTTGCACACCGTGTGTTGCGACGAGAGACAAGAGATTGAAAGAACAGTGAACGAATGTAGAGTAACATTCGAAGAGTAAATGATAGAATATTTATATTTGAATGAAAAAATAAGAAAACGAGAAGTGAAAATCGATAGTATGACAAGGGTGATTTAAAGAAAGAAAAACGGACAGAGAAATAAAAAGTGAAAGAAAAATTGATGAAATATTGAATATCATATTACGTGGTTTGGAGAGAAAGAGATAATTGAATTTTTTTGGGCAAATTTTGATACTGCAGTGGTAGAAGAAAAATTGAAAATTGATTTTTCATTTTTTTTGTTCTTGTCGATAAATGTATTTATGTGTTAGTAATTGAGAGAAAGCAACGTTGAGAACAATTAATATCAATCCTGTCATCATAATAATCATCATCGTTATCAAACGTATTATAAATTATTATTTTGGAGTTAATTTGAAATTGTTCACATCAATTACGAAAGAGAGACAAAAATCCCCTTGAGTTTTATATACGAGAAAACGCACAGCAACAACGCGCGCACGACGTAATCTCTCGAAAAATATATTAAAAAAAGAAGATCAAGAACGACCAAGCAAAATTATATACCAACATCAAAGACTCGATGAGATTATTGTTTCTCATTGACAAGAATACATATAATTTGTGATAATAATAACGACTCGTGATAGAAGAACGCGATTACCAACGTGATTCAGTGAATATTTGCGGGTGAAATTAAATTTAAAAAAAAGTATATATACATATACCTATATGTAAAAAAGAACAAAACGATTTGGGTGAAAGCAACGTGTATAGGAATATCGTGTCGATTTTGCGACAGAGGTTAAAAAAGTTTTTTTCTTTTTTTTTTTTGTTAGTGGTAAACTGTGATACAGTCGCGACAGGCCATAACGCTTCACAAATCCATATAATGCTTTGACGTTTTTATTTTCTAACTCATTTGCATTAATTCAACGGCTTATGTGTTAAATTCGTAAATTTTTTTCTTATATTTTTTACGTACGTGAGTTTAAGTAGAAAGAATAAATAATAAAAAAATAAAATAAATAGATAAATAAATGAAATAAATAAAATACTATATTAAAGAGACAAACAGTGAACGAACAATATTTTGTTTTAAATAAAATCCAAAGTCATTGAAACAATCAAGATTAAAGCTGGAGGAACAATCGATTGAGTATTCTCCGCAATTTGTGGAGAAACAATTGGTGAAGAAAATTGGCTTGGAACGGTGAGTTCAACTTTAATAATAATATCCTTATTATTAATTCACAATAAATTCATATATGTATGTATGTAATAATGCAAATATCACTTTTTAATACGTTGAAATTGAATTTTAAATTGAATTCTGTAATTCAATTTTTATATTCAAAATTTCATACACCGGTAAATGTGCAAATTTGCGTGTGTGCTTGAATGCATTAAATTTTCACTACACACAAGAGAGACCGGAAGGTTAGTGAGAAATATACGTCATTGATGGAGTAACATATATGTCGATAGAAAGGCTGATTAATAATCGTGTCCAATAACATTAATCTACATATATACCAGTGCACTATATTAAACTCCCATTCCCTCTTTCTCCCTCTCTTTCTCTATTATTCATTCGTTCTATTTTTATTTCTTTCTTTCTTTGTGCCGCAAACATTCTTTGTCTTTGTAAATTACAAATCGTTAATCGTCATTACAAAATTATGAAAATATATATCATTTTAAATTAATTTCTGTTAAATTTATAATAAATTTAACAGATAATTTTATAATAAATTATAACAAATAAATTTCTAATAAACAAATAAATATATATACACTAAAAATCACTATAATATATATACTATATATATATTATGAATAAAATTTTATACCCGAAAAAATTTATTGATTTTATAAATTCAGTATAGATTTTATATAAATGTATATATTTCAAGAACAATAGAATGTTGCGTGATCCACGTGCATTTCACTCATCTATAGATTCTATAACTTATTATAATATATATACGTCTTGATATTTCATGATATTTGTATCTTCCTCTTTACTTCTTCACTTAAATTCAATCGTATATATATTTATTTATATATCTATATATAATATATATTATACTTGTCTCCTCGAACGGGCAATTGTGAAGGAAAATTTATTCAAACACCACTTACGGAATTCTTCGGCATGCATTCAATGTCAAATGAAATATCCACAAATCGTATTTGGTTATATTTGTACATATACACATATAAATACGTATGTACTTATTTTATTTTTCTTTCATGAGTTTGACTGTAAAAATATTAACGACAACGACGTTATGGTGAATTGTGCGTGGCAAAAGTTTACACGACGAGTCGCTCGTATGTTTGCTATAGTTGCCTTCTCGTCCTTGTATTATTTTTTTTTCCAGCGCATTTTGCGTGAGTCTCTCATTCTTCACATTCATATGTATATAATAAGTATATCTAGATATTTATATGTGTAGTTGAGAGAGAAATAGAGAAAGATGAATAATATATGTTAGGCAGTTCTCTTGTTGAATTACTCGATACATTTAGTGTAGTAGTTAGCTGCCGTACAGTAGTAGGTTGCACTGGCGTGAGATGGTCGATATCTCGTTTGGGAAAGATAGTAAGAGCAAAAGAGATGGTTATAGAGAGTGCGAGAGGGAATGAGAGAGGTACACACACAACATACAACGTGCACGCGCCATGGTGATAACTCACCACGCATTGTTAACAGCCACGGCGATGGTCGGTGCATTGTTGGGATTCTCCCGTTCCGGAACGTTTAGTAGGACGGCCAGGAAATCCTCGAGAAACGTTGGGAATCCACGACGATTATTCACTCCGCGCGAATTCGCCACTTATATGTGTATACATATACATATATACATATATTTTTGTTTAATATGTCCGTGTTGAGAATTAAATTGCATTTGAATTGAATTTATTTGTAGAAATATACGAGGTAGCGAATGAAGCATTTTGAAATTTGTTTGGTATTCGATGAGTTTGTTTTTTAAACGGACATTCAGTTATGTTATGTGATAAGATGGAGTATGGAAAAAAAATGAAAGAATATTATATTGAAATAATAATAATGATGATAATGGTATAGGTAAAAAAAAAAATTATGGAATGATGTGTATGCGAATTCTGGATATTTTCATTTATTCCCTCTTGTGAATTCCAATGTTGTGTATGACGAAATACCGACATGAATATTTGAATTATTATTTTGTAACTCAAAGAAAATTTAATTGATGTATAAAATATTTAATTAAATTCTGTGCGTTATTAAAATTTTATTATCGTCAAATTGATTCAATTATTAATTTATTACTGTTTAAAATCAAATTTTTTTTTTCACTTTTATATACGAATAATTCAAATGCTTTTATATATATATTTTTTTTAATCATGTTCGTGTTCGGTAATAATGGAAAAAATTCTCATTCCATATATATATAGTGGTCTGTTGGAATCTCTTCATTCAACTAAAGTAGCGCAAAGTTATGTGTTTTATTTTGTTTCGTTTCATTTTTGTCTTTTCTGGAATATCACAGACGTGGCGATAAAGGAAAAAAAAAGAAAACTCCTGTCACCGTGCATGTGTTCATCTGCTCACTTATAAGTACATATATATACATATATCTGTGACTATATACAGAGAAGAGAGACATGAAAAAAGAGTAAGAAGCGGAAGTGCAACCACAACTGGAAAAGCGACAAAACTCGTTTGCCTACTTTGCATTTTATTGCAGTCGTATATTCCAACTTCCTGTCTTCTCTTCATCTCGATTCTCTTCATTCTTCACTCTCTCACCCTCTCGCACTCACCAACCATCTATTTTTCTCTCTCGTCTTGACATTCGTGCTCAAGGTAATTGAATAAAATTCACGGATCACGAAGAACCCAAGAGAGAAAGAATGAAAAATAAAGTCAAAATTACATCAGTCCTCTCTTGATGCTTTGGCGCACCTTCATTTTATGCATACATATCGACATATGTATATATATCTATGTATAATTCTATCTATATATTGACGGAAGAACTAATAAGAGAGTATTCAATATCATTACCACTCCCATTCATACCGCATCAACCATAAGATTCGTGTATACATCAGCCATGTAAACCAATGGCAAATCGAGAATGAAATATAAAACAAAATAAATAACAATTTGTCCTTTTCTCTAATTTTTTTTTTCACTCATTCTCTCTCATCGTTTCCGTGCAAAAATCATCTCTATACATATAGGAGATGGGTCGAGACGGATCTCAATTTCCCGCTGTTTGTTATCGTTAGCTGGCAGCCGCCGAGAGCCCTGTACTCACTCGCTTGCGGCGCTTTGTTTATTGCATCAACTGGCATATCATGTGAGCGATTGAATGTGTGTGTGTGTGTGTAGGGATACTACAATGATGCTATGCGGCAATATATTCCATATAAATTTTCGCAAAATCTATTTTCCATCATGTATTCTTTGCACTGTGCAAACACGTATCTGTATAAATTAATCTAAAAATCGGAATCTATTTATATAATTCATATTGAATTAAAATAAATTATTTAGGTATTTATTTATTTTTAATAATTTGAGAGTAGAATTCTGAACATTACATTATATATACACATATAAATAATAAACAATAGATTCATAATTATTATCTAAAGAATATTGTATCATTGGTCTTATTATATTTATTTATTTATTTACTTATTTATTTATTTTTTGTTACGTGTCTTATCATTATACTTTTATCGCTTAGTATTTCACGGATATACATATGTGCTCACATAAATACACTCATATATAAAAGCACAGTACACTATATGTTGATAGTGGAATTATTCTCTTGCAATTATTTTCATAATATTTCATTACTTTTTTTTCTCTTAATTATAAACTGAAAATACATTTATTCATAGACATCCGTTATCCGCTTTTTATAAAAGGATGCAGGAATTTAATTTTATCACTAAAATATATGTATATATATATATACATACATACATAAATGCAATTTGGTAAATAATCGAAATGGCGACGAGAGACAATGAAGGGGAAAAATGACAAGGAAGTGTGTGAAATATATAGAATGTGATTAAAGAGAATGGAAGAGAAGAAATAGTAATAGTATAGTGTCAATATATGTATATATAGTAGTACAACAATACAGTTGTGTAAGAGAGACGTAAAATTAAGTGACATTTTCTCTTCTTTCAACATTTTGTTTTGCAGTCCAATCTCTCGTTTGAGATTCAATGATCGATATATATACATATACGTGCATATATATACTACATTTCACTGTTGGAGAGTTGCAAACTCGATAACATTTCTATTCGGGTTCCTTCCATTCTCTTGTTATGTATCTGTGTACATTCATATACAGATATATACATGCACGTATATTTGTATATATAAATTTGCTGAATCAATTTTATTATTGTTGTTATTTCTCACGAGCGAGTATTAATTCAAGAAATAAACTGTTCTCGATAATGCTTTTTTTTATATATATGTATATATGTATATTAAAATATATATATGGATATTAAAACAAAAAGAATATAACAAAATTATTACAGAATAATAATTGCGAGATCAGTTAAAAGTAAAATAAAATGAATAAAACAAATTAAAAACTTTCCGCTCATGGTGCATTTTTATTCGTCGAGTATATATATATGTATATACTATAGTGACCTGCCTACTATACTCTCTCTCTACTCTTTTGCTTCGAGTTTCGGTCCTCTTATGCGATTAGCCAGCATTAAAATTATCTTTTTTTTTTTTTTTTATTTTTTATTTGTTACTGCCTCTTTTGCTTACATCCCGTTAGGTTAATTCAAACTTTCTCGGGCGTAGTTTAACCTACGCTAATGATTCGCGAATAGTATAAAAACCACTCGCATACTGCACATTTAAATTTAATAAAAATATATTTTCGATGCTTTAATTTATTTTAATTTCAGATTAAATTGTGAATATAAATCGGAGGAATATTAATGAAGAATTGACGTAAATGAAGTGGAGGGATATAATAGTAAAAGTAATAATAAATAAGTAATAAAATTGGTGAAGGGAGGAAAGATAAAGGGAGAAAACGGTAAATTATAATGATGAAGTGTGTGTATATATATCTATATATAATTCTCTACTTGACCAACAACAAAGCGGTTTAGTTGTTTGGAGTTCAGCTCCCTCTATATATTCTCTGTCTTGTGTGCGAGCGTGATCTCACAAAGGAATAAGGGCTTGGAATATAACGGCGAGCCAGCTGTTTGCGACGACTCGTGTCACTGATGCACGGTTATGTCGAGAAAGGCCAGTAGTGGTGCTCAACCTATCGAATTTATTCCTTTTGTTTAAACAAGAATACATGTTGATATAATTTGACTCGATATCCATTCGCAATTCTTGCTACATCAAATAAAAAAATAAACGAACACTTGAATATTAATAGAGGATGAATATGAAATAATTGATACATTTTTTCTCGACATTAACATTATAAACATGCTGTGTGATAATAAATTCTGGCGGGTCTTTAGTTTTTATTTTTTTGTAAAAATTTGCAATCTTAATAATTTTTCAAATAAATATTTATTATATACAAAACTCATTGACATGAGTATTAATTTTACCAAAATATAACTGCGATTTCTCTCTTGAAATCACTTTCACGCGGGTGTGGTTTTAAAAGTTTGTCACATCTATATATTTATAACTTTTTTCGTATACTTTTCATCATAATAAATCCACATAAATTAACAGTAAAAATTAATAAAAGAAATATATAAACGATTGTTAAACTTGTATAATAAACACATCATTTTTTATTTCTTCAACGTCCGTCAATGTTAAAATTCGTATTATCACTAAAGGAAATAATTGCATATTTATACACAATAATAATATTGCAATTATATCTAATAAATAATGGACACGCTAAAAGCTGTGAATTTTTCCACCTCTCAGTATGCTTTTATTTATATATATATTTATAAGTACACAATATATGAATTTGTGAGGTAGTTCCCATTGCGTTTGTACCATTTGTACTACTTCAACTTATAAATACATGTATAGCGGTGTTATATTTTGCTCTATTCAAGTTTCATAGATGCTTAACACTCATAGGGACGTCATTGACTAGCGCGATTTGCATCACAACGTTTGGATTCGTGGTAATAGCGAGACCGACGCAACCCACTGCTGTCAGTCATGTCAATTATATTCATCCTTCCCCTTTTCTCTGGCTCTCTACTTCTATTCTCTCCCTCTACTTCTCACCCCATTTTCAATTGCCACTTGCGCTTGCCTCGCATTAATTTTTTGTTGTTGTGCGCGCATGAACATGTATATTTAATTTGCTTGCGAAAGAAACAGCAACTTGCAATATTAAATATGAAGACATTTATCAAACGAGCTAATGAATAATAACTAAATTTAGTAATTGTTAATTTTTCAAAGATCATATACATGTATATTTGTATATGAATATACAGGAAAAAAATGTTTGTGAATGTAATTTTTATTCATTCGGGTACTGGTTGTGCCGCGTTTGAGGCTGTTATGCTTATTTTGTTTTAACGACGAGAATGAGGACGAGAGGCGTGCACAGCCAGACCGCAGATGGAATGAGATTCATTTAACGATTTTTCTTTTTTTTTTTTTTATTTTTTCTTTCTTCATTTTTATTTTTAAACTTCCGAGCTTGAAACAGACCTCTGCACAGCGGGTTGTGTGTTCCTCTTCAAAACACGCAAAGATATCCCCTAACGATGCAATGTGTGTAAACGTTGTGTAAAAGTATAAATGAATATTGTGGTGTATTTTTGTTATCTTAATATGAAATATGAGATTATGATATTCCACAATACGTGGGCTAGTTGAGATAATAATAAAAATGAAATAAAAGAAAGGATCACACTGTAAGAGCTGGGAGAATTATATTGACTGTGGTTAAAGGAAGGATTGCACCAGGTGTCGAGTGTCGTTTGGTAGTGAAATATATAGGAAATAAAAGGATGATCAAATGCATCGTCCCATGAGTACCATATAAACTCTGTGTCGGACTAAAACAGGTCGTTACTATGTAAATATTATTCCTCGTATTTTCCCTTGGAAATATAAAATATCATCAATACAAATATATTTTTATATAAAGAAAAACATTAACAGTCTTTGGAGAATATTGATTATCGATAATATATTTCAGAAACAAAATAAATGTGTGTATAATAGTTAAATTTATATTCCTATTGTTTAATTTGAGAGTTAAAAAAAAAAAGTTGTCCATTAATTTTTTTATTTTTTAAAATTACTTTAAATGAATTTATAGAGACGAATTGAAGCTTGGTAATTTTTCACGGGTGAATGCAGAGGAAAGGCGATTTAGCGAGTATAAAAAGCGAGGAAGCGAGCAAAAGTGGGAGCGAGAGGGAGGAAGAAAAGGAGAAAGAGAGAATGACAGAATGGTATAGAAGAGGAGAATATGCGGTTTGCCTTCGATCGAGACAAATCGCCCGCAGTAACTTGACCGCGGGGTTGGTTAATACAAGGGGGATCGGGACGTTCTATGCTGCGTGTAATAGTATAACGCTCAGAATACACAATGGCAGTGGTGTAAGAAGAGAGACAGAGTGGGCTGAGGAAAGAAAAAAAAAATGAAAAAGTGAAGAGAATACGAAGAAAGGAGGAAAAAGAAGGAAGGTGGAGCACGATCGCGCATGGAACGAAGAGGAAAGAAAGGTAAAAAAGAGAAAAGAATAAAATAAGAGACGTTGGTGGAATCCTTTGGGAGATTTATGATCGACGCCCCTCTCCGCGATTTTCCCCGCCTTCTTCCACCTCCTCTCACTGCTCTTGACTGGTCTTAAAGTCTCCTCCAAATAACCTTTATAGATTCCTATCGACAAAAACCGATCGATATATATATTACCCACCATCGATTCGCTACTAAAAGAAATATATGTGGGCTATTACACACTTCTTCAATTGGTTTAATTTCAATAAAATATTAAAATATGAAAGCAAGATGTAATACAAATTTTATAATAATTATAGCGTATCTCAATTATTTTTTACTACATTGGTAACAATTGAAACGATAATATTTTAAATTATTTAAACCAAATGGTTGCATTTACATAGTTTATAATACCTATAAAATTTGCTTCATTATATTATTTAGCAAATAACTTCCATTCAAAACTTTTACCGATATTATATACGTATATAATATCATCGTCATCGTACAATGATATTATTCTAATTTACTTTGACTCATTAGAAGCACTTATGAAAGTCTCTTACTGATTTGAATTAAATCAGTAATTTGCTTGTGCCGTTGTCGCATTTTCATTGTCAGTTACGAAATCTGTGGAGAAACTAACCAAAGAACATATACATTATATACCTATTTCTATAGCAATCGATTGAAATAAACTTATTACGGAAACACTGAGTCGCTGCCGTTAGTGTAGTTTGATGCTCTTTAATGAACTTTGGAAAGCACGTTTGCACGCTTTTGCTTTAAAGCTCTTTTGCTTTTACCCTTTGACGATTATTTCATCCAATACACTTTTGATGATCTTAACAAACATCCGCCGTTCAAACTTTCGACCAAATATATATATGTGGATCAATTATTTTAAATTATATATATATACATACATACGCATAACAATTTAATTGTTATTTAATGATAAAAATCACTGAAAATTCTATAGAATATTTATAAAAGAAAATGATAAAATTAGCGTTGATGGAGTTGCTGTGTTGTGTACGTTTTATAACCACTTGATATTATATTTCTTCTCGTCGATTTTAATGAGAGATTTTACATGATGTTATACTCACTGTTGATGTACGTATGAATAGCAAGTTGGATATACTGTACGCAGACTCTTTATGTCAAAATGGTTAAGACGACATGGACAGTTAGTTGCGAGCGCGCGCACGCGGCCACCACAATATTTGGCAGACGAAAATTGTGGAGGCCAAATGTTCGCTATTTCCGTGCTACGATGGGTGCGCGTGCCAGGAAAAGCGCAATGCACTCACGATAAATTAAATTCTTGCAATAGCGTGAATGTTGGGACGGTCGTGGCAAACAGGGTGATGATGGTAAAAGGTGGAGGAGGTGAAGAAGGAAAGTAATGTACTGGACATACGCGATGGGCTCACCTCTCTTTTACATGACTTCATCTGCAGCATTTGCAGCAAAAATAATGCACATGTGCTTCCGCGTTAATAATATATTGTATATATGAATATAGGTTTGTGTATAAATGTGTGCGTGGGTTTTCTCTTTGTGTATTTATTTCATCGTGGAGTGACGTGGTAGCATAAATTTTTAACTTGAATAAATTTAACTTTATTGACCAGTGCTGCAAAATAATTCATTATGTAAACATCAAAGCATACAAGTTGTGGAATTGTGTAACAGGAAATTTTTGCACAGTGTGTTTGGATTTAATTATTTATTCTTAAATGAGAAAATATAAAAATGTTGAATAAATATTTTAACAGTGTATTCAAATATGATTTTTTTTTTCGCTTCTCTTTCATATTTAAATATTAAATAAAAATTATAATCAGATTTATTAAATACGTATATTTATCAGAATTACAATAAATTATTTATTCAGCTATTTCATATTCAATGGAAAATAGCAATAAAATTAAGTAAGATAATATGTACAGTATCAGGTACTTTTTTATATTTGATTCAATAAAATTTGTGGGCTCTCAAAGAAGAAAAAAGAGAGAGCAAGTAGTCAGTATATTGGACATGGAACTCACGTTTTACCCTCATAGTCGATGCAATTGAATAAAAGCCACGTCAACGGAAGTTGCAAGTGAAATGTATATACCTTCAATATATAGGTGTATCCATCTCGGTCACTTCTGCGGCCTTTTTTTTTTTCTTCTTCTTTATTCTTCTTTATTTTTTATTCTTTCTTCCTTGTACTCAATTCGAAAAAGGGGACTTTGTTTCCTGGGATATATAATGGAATCTATTTTCCTTTCATTCTACAAGTCCTTTTACAATATAGATATATATATATATATTCACCTGCATCTCTTGTTTCATGTCCTTTATTCACTCAATATATACATACAACTATTTTACTCACACATATAAATTCTTACATATTCCTCGCCCATTTTATTTTCGCGTCGCATCAATATATATGTAAAGACAACGTGTATATAAGTGAGAAATCACTATTCTATCTGTATGTATGTGTGTATTACATCACTGTAAT
Source organism: Microctonus hyperodae (assembly GCA_030347285.1). NCBI lineage: Eukaryota > Metazoa > Arthropoda > Insecta > Hymenoptera > Braconidae > Microctonus > Microctonus hyperodae. The sequence continues at coordinate 5,391,345 of JAQQBR010001832.1, forward strand.
ATCAGAATAAATAAAACACTTTGTATTCGCTTTGTCGCATTGCTTTAAATATTTTTATACTTTTTTTTTAGGATTCTTCTTTCTTCTTTGTTATTCTTCAAACACGCAATCTTCTTCTCTTTTCGTTTTAATATCCAGTTCTTCTCTTTGGCCCTGTCTTCTGGTATTTTATCTATGATCATTTTAATATTATTTTTTCGTTTTTACGCCTCTCTCCTTTATTTCGCAAATGTTCTGGAATAGAAATGAAAAATAAAAATGTAAAGATGAATATAATAAAAGGAGAATGTATATTTCTAGAAGCATACCAGGTAAATATTCTGAAACGATCGCAACGGTCGACACAAGTCTTTCTCCGCATATTCGATTTCCGACGTTTCCTATACTCTCTAGCACAAAATTATCGTTCCAATCGCCCTGTATATTGCACGGTGATAGTAGTCGTCTTTCGGTTGGATAGCCGCTGATAAAAATGGAAATTGAAAATCGTTGCACGTTTTTCTTGTTCTTCTTTGGTTGCCAGCTATCAAACCACACATAGTTTTATCCCGCGAAACGAAAAGAAAATTGGAAAATTGCAAATTTCATCTACTCTCTCATGTATTGTTTTTTAAATATATTTTTACTTCAAAAATACTTAATATACAGTATTAAATATAATAGATTATATTTTCTTCTCATCAAACATAAAAATGTAAATAATAATAAAAATTAATATATTGATCAAACACATCGGGTTCATATAATAAACATAATAAATAAATAAATAAATGAAAAGAAAAATTAGTATATACTAAATAATCGTTTAGTTTGTGCCACGTGTTGACGATTATCTAGAAACAGGGCACGTGTGTGTAGTTTTGTATATATTGCAGGGATATATGCACCGATGCACCGGGACATAAGGGCAGTCGGTGTCGCGCACACACAAATTATGGTTACATACATATACATGCATGTCTGTTTAGTTTTTTCTTGTCTTCCGCTTCTTCTATTTTTTGTCCTTTTTCTCACTAAAACATTATTTCTTATTCAACTTCTCTACGAGGTAAACTCGGACAGACGTGCGCGAAGCCGGTCAGAGCCTGCATTTTTCGAGTGCAGTTGAAATAGCATTTCAAGATCGTCTCACATTGGAAACTTGTGAGGTCGACGACGTCAACGTGTCGTCATTTGCATTCTCACTTTTCTCCACTTCACCTCCTCTTCATCTTTACTATATAACCATGATTCTATCTTTCTCTCTCTTTCTCTCTTGATCTTTTTCTCTTTCGTTTTTGCGGGTTTTCTCGCTCCGAAAATCTTCTTCCATTTTATCTCCCTTGCTTGCTTCTATTCAACTCACGATGCGACCCACTTGTGTGTCTCAACTTGTTTTTTTTTTTTACACAATTCAGGCTTCATCTCTTCGTCGCATTTTTTTTTCCTGATGTCTCCCCGTGCGATTTGAACAGATGTGCCACTCGCATAAATATCACCAAGTCGAATATGAGAATATCAAGCACTGATATCTATTAATATCTCCACAGAGATGAGAACAAAGAAACGCGTATGGAAGTGCAGTACTTACAGGTTTTAAATTGCTATTGAAAATATTGAACTACTTGTAAAGAACATTCTTTGTTTTTGTAGGTCATTGAGAAATTGAGAAATATTGTGAGGGTTCAGGTTGATGTAAAAAGCAATTGGAAAATGTAGTAGTAGTGCGATAGGGGGATAGATATATGGTATATATGTGTAGTTGCTTGAAATTCGCTGCTCGGAAATTGGAAACGAATTGGAAATACGTTGTGCGCTTCACTTCACTCTCATTCACTTTACACATCTGTATATACGTGTATCAGTTTTATTTATTTTTTTTTTCTTTACCAATGTGTTGCCTTTTATTCGAACCGGCTTCGCCAATACATATACATACGTACATATATATCTACCAAAGTCGTGTACGTGGCAAGAATTTTTTTTGTCGATCAAAACCTCAGTCTGCATCTTTGGCGCCACAGAGAGAAAACATACGAATTTGAAGTTGGTGCGTGTTATGCAGTAACGCGTTCAATTTGCATATGCCAAGGTTGAGATAGAGAACGAGAGAGCATGAAAGCTGATTGAAGTTTCTCCTTTTTCTTTCTCAGTTTCTCATTCGGCAACGTAGTCCCTGAGGATTCAAACTTGAATCCAAATGTTCGGGCCGAGATCTCGGGCGTTACTCTTCCTTTATATTATCCTTATGTGTATAGTCTATATTTTAATCCACACCACTACACATGCACACTTGCTCTTTCTATCTCCTTTCTCTCTTTCTCTCTCTCTCTTCCCCTTTGCATATATTCGACACTGAATAACTCAGTTTCACTCTGGTGAAATAGTTCCCGCAGGAAGTAAACTCACTCAACTGCACTATATTCATTCAGATAATTTAATTTACAATTAATGCAAGTTTATATTGTATATAAATGCGTTTGTAGAATTTATCTATGTCTGTGTGTGTGTGTCTGTCTGTCTATCTGTTGGTATTATTGTAAAAGTTTTACTTTATGTATCGTTGATTGCGGTAATGTTGAAATGTTTCGTTAGTATGAATACTCTCAGTGCAAAAGTATCTGTCAAACTGGTATTTTCAAAAGCAATGTACAACCTATAAATTTGTGTATATTTATTCTATGTATATATGTCAATGTGTGTGAAAAGTTTTGGATATTTTGTGACAGTGACAATTGGGTATGAATTAAACTTGTGAGTGTGGTCAATTTTCCTACCCATTTCATGTGTCCAACGCACGCAATTTTGTAAATTACTAACTAAATTTCCTCTCTGGTATTGAATACTCATTTAATTTAGTGTGATGTAGTGTGAAATTAATAACATGACATGAAAAATATTGGAAAGTAGAGACAAATAATTTTAATTCATTAGAATTTCGAGTAATATTATTTGTAAAAAATTTTATTCGTAATTAATTCTCAAATTATTGTCGACAGAAGACGCAATATTCTCCGGTTAATACATATGTAAATGGTTTATACATATATATGTATAGTGATGCAGGATGTAATACGTCATATTTGTAAAAAAAAAAAAAATATATACAGGCGGAGTATAATAATAT
>JAQQBR010001832.1:5394550-5407093 GCA_030347285.1 Microctonus hyperodae
CAAACTTGCTGCAAACTTGACGCAAAGCTGTCTATCTGGGCAGTGAAACAAATAAAACAAAGTAAAAGAAACAAAATTATCGATTGGTTTCCAATACAGTGTCGTTGTAACAAATCGTGTGGGTTCACCTGGCAACCGGGCAAATCGTTTATCGAGACCGGAAGTCGATACGGGAATCGAAATATCGTGTGGTCCGTACAATAGGCCAGGCGGAAAATAATTCACCAGGGACTACTAAAGGATATATACCCCGCGTACGATCAAGAGAGTGAGAGAAACTAAGAGAACGAATGAGAAAAAGAAAAAGCTCTTTCGTCTACTACTGCAAAATCAAAGTTTCGTAATTTCCTGCCTCTCTTCTTGGTGGATATCAACCCGCAATTCTCTTGTATATATGTTTAAGTTAAAAGAATCGTTGTGTACAAGAGTGTAAGAGAAACGGAATAAAACAGGATGACAGAGAAGCAGACAGAGGAAAAGAGGAAGAAGAAAAGAATAGGGAGTTGACGTGGAGGTTGAGGGCCGCGTATGACCCGCGGTATCGACCCACAGAAGACAGACGACGACCCACCAATCCTCCCCCCTATACATCCCTCGTCCAACCGTAATCCAACCAGCAACAGTACAGAAACAGCGATGTAAAAAAAAAAAAACAAAAGTATATTTGTTTTCAATTTAAAGTAGTTTTTTTATTTTATTTTATTCTGCGTCTACATTTCATTTACTTTGCGTTTATCCAAAGTTAATGAAGGCATGCCCATCATTATATTTAAAATTAAATATCATTCACGTAAGATATATGTTGCGATAATCATATATAATTTTTTAACGTTATCAAGAAATAATAAAAACTATTGGAATATTGCGATTACTATATTTATTGACTATGTAATGCAATTAACTGGACGTTCGCTTAAAGGCCATCAATTATGTTTTCCCTGGCGAGTTTTAATATACCTATATACTATTAGAGCGCGAGCACCAAGGTAATATATGTAATTAATCGACCTACAGCCTCGCCACTAGGGTGTTGTTATCATGTGAAATAGTCTCCTGTATTATTAATACGTAAAATATAAATGTTGAATTAAATATAAATTAAATAAAAAGGAAAGTACTTAAGTATATAAATATAATATTAGATGCACAGAAATATATAAAAATATCTATTAGTAGATAATAAATTTTTCAATTTTCATGTCAGATGAAATTTTATTTAGTAAAAACATGAGAGAAATATGATTTGTTGTAGCCTTAGGCTAAGATAAGAATTGGATAGGGAATCTGACGGTGAATTTATAGAGTTTTCATCGTACCGAATGCGACGTTGTTGAAGTAAAATGAGTATCTCAGCGGTTATGAACACAAGCAAATGCGAGCAAGACAGATATAAAAAAAAAAACGAGCAAAATAAAGAAAGAAAAATTCGTCATTATGATCGTAAAGGTGAGCGTGGCAGTCTCGAATGTACACTTCACTTTTGTGCCAGCATCGTCAGCGACACTTGGACTCGGGGTATTGCAGACGATTAATTGAAGGTGGCTCCAGGCATTACCGGCGCGTTCGAATAATTACGTAATTAAATTACTCGAGGACGTCAGATAGAAAATGGAGACTGGGAGAAGAAGGAGAATAGACCCAACCACGTTTAATGAACGCTACTGGATTGAGGATAATGAATCACGTAAATCCGTGATGAACAGATGGTTATTAACTGAATTAGTTGGCTTGGACTGATATACTATTGGCTAACCATTGATCAGTGTCGGTTTATGCCAGTCTCAGAAATTACCGGTGTGCCCTCGTCCATTCTCCAAAAACAAAGGATTAAAGCGACAACAGAGAGAAGGATGGAAAATTAAAGGAAAAAAAAAAATTATAATTGGTATTACCACTTAGTAATGCTTCATCTACATGACTGAAGCATGATTATATCTACATATATATACATATATGTATATGGATGCGGAGAAATTGTGGAAGAATTGAAATTTTTCAGAGAAGAAATTGTATACTCTTGTTGAAGGAGCTGACACGGCGGTTTCATACAGTCATTTGGAGAATCCAAGAAAATTTCCGCATGAAATAAAATGTCGGGTGCGATGGAATTGAATCCGACGGTGATGAAGGATATAGAGAATAAGGGAGATGAAGAGATGATTGCGAAATCCGAGAAGAAAATGCGGTCTCAGTATAATCTGTGACATTGACAGTGAGAAAATGAGAAAGGAGAAAAGGGAAATAAAAAAAGTTAGGGACTACCAATTTCATTGATGGACATTATCAGGTATAATTGTATGAGCTTGACTGATCACGCGAATTTGTGAAAATTACTTGAATAATCAATGAAATTAGCAAAGAATATTTTAAATCAAAAAAATGAAAGTAAATCATGAGTTGAAAAAATGAGTAAAATAAAATATAACAGATGATATTTTATATAAATTCTTTCAGAGTTAATTTTTTATATACAATAGTTTTTCTTGTGGATTTTATAAATAAAGAAGTCACAAAGCTCTAGTCAAAGAAGAAGACTAAGTACTACATCTTACTTGATGGTTGAGAGCGGTAGAAGAATAAGACCAAGAGATAATGAAAATAATATATATCTAAAAACACAATAAAATAAAAAATAAATAAATAATAAAGAAAAAGAGCGAACAGAGAATGAGAAAGCATCTGTGACGATGGAGAAGAGCCGCTGGACGTAAAAAAGTAGACTTGGCAATGGTGGAAGAGATGGAGTGGGCGAAGTATGGTGGATGGACAAAGGAAAAAGAAAAAAAATTTATATAGTAAGCAAGCAACTTGCACAACTAACCAGCCAATAACCCCAACACTCGACCTAGACATTGCTCTTGGGCCTTTGCGAAGCTGCATATCATCAGCAAGCAAGTCGACACCGCCTTCAAGTGTTTCACCTTCTTTTGTTTCTCTCCTTTTATTTCTCATTTAACATTTTGTTCCATTCTTTTCCTTACACTACCATCATCAGAGTACTAACGACTAAGACACGCTGATATATCGCGTAGAATCTCAAGTAAGACCACTAAAGAGACCTAGCGTCAAACATTGAGGGGCGGTCTGAGCCGCCACTTGCCTGACTAAAGAAGAATAGAAATCCCTAAAGAGTTGCATAATGGTGGGGAACAGGGGCAGTCTAGTAGACTCAGTCAACGATTCCCGGACGCCGTTACTTTGTCAGTACTCGTTATACTGCTCCCTTATTCTCTCTTTTGCCCTTTCTCTCTATCTCTATCTCAACCCCCATTACTACAAGCTCTATTTAGCGATAAAAATCAGTGAATGGCACTCGAGTAAGTCTGACGGAAGTTCTAATAGGGTGGTAAAAGAGGTCATATACCTATCGTCAAGCATTACAACCTAATGTTTCGAATAAGTTTAAATATTTTTAAAACACTAATCATACTACGAAATATCATTCTATTATTAGCAAGAGTTTATTATGTGAGGTCAGTCATCATTAAATTACATGAAACTAAAGTTGAATTTCATATTGAGAAAAAAAAAAAGAGAATTGTGTTGGAGCTGTACTACCTTGGCAAGTCTCATGGCTGTCAACCAGCAGGTGCGTGACCTTTCACTGTTGAATGTTATAACCTTGAGTCCTGATACTCCAGCTTCCGTGTCCTCGGCTTCAGCGTTGCTGGCGGGCCTCAGACAGGCGCCCCACTGAAAGGGCGCGTTAAATGACTTCTTTGCGTTCGGAATCTTGTATATGTGGTAATCCGACAAATGAGCAAATGGAGTTGGCTGGTCGTTGTCCTGTAACATCAATGTAAATAATGGAAATTAAATAATATTCCTTGAAATAAAATTTTTTCATATATTCCATCGTCTACCTTTCTTCCATTCTTTATTTCTATTTTACTTTTATTTATTTATTCATTCATTTTCTTTGGGAATAGTGCGAGTAAAAGTGTAAATAGACTTTATGTGAAAGACAAACTTGAGCGACACGAACATGATATCTACTATATGTGCAATAGTGGAAAACATGTCGGTTTGTCACCGTCCGAGTTTGTAACAACCGTTGGAGTACAAGTTTCCGGTGTGGAGCGTAAATATTCACCGGGCAAGTGAGACTCTCTCGCTTGCGGCGGAAGCGCAACGTGCCGCGATGTTTGTTGAAAGTTACATGGACGGTTTCCGGATTGGATTATATGCAATAGTCATAAATAGAAAATTGTTTTCTTTTTACTATGATGACATACATAAAAAGGTGAATAATAAACTGACGAAACAAAACCAGCTTTGGTATGGCGAAACTTTATGTCAAGTTATTTGTTTATGATATTTTTTTCTTATTGTATATGAATAACTCATGAAAGTATACACTTGAAACGGTAGAATATTATCCAAGTTTCTTTTTTTTTCCTTTTTGATAAATCATGAATTTTATTTATATCCATTTCTTCGTAACTAGTAAATTTATTCATTACATAAAATAAATGCAAGCAGACATTTTAAAAAATTATAATTGATATATATTTTTAATATCAATTTCATTTAATATTACATTGTTACAATACAACTTGTCTGTATAAATATTAAATAATATTAATAATACAAAAGAAGTTTATATTAAACATATCTGATAGCGTTTATTATGATATGAGAATCTTTTTTGTTCTTTTTTTTTTTATTTTTTTTATTCATCAAATTGTTTCATGCAGATTATTTTTCAAATCGGTTAAAGTGCATATCGTGCTTTGCACACGACAGATTGTATTACCACTTCAACACGCTCGCCAATCAATGTTACGTGTTTGTAGCTGACTAACAATGTAGCAAAACATAATGATGAAAATTGCTTCATAATATTTTATCTTGAATTTTTTTTTTGTGCAAATGCAGTCCGTGTACGTGTGGGCAGATAAATGATGAAGACACGAGGAGTAAAGACATGGCTTATCCAAGACAAAATCGTGTTATTACTCTATCAAACACATATCCTTTTGAAATTATTCTTGCCTAAGGAATAGCTTAATGTTAATAATAAATAATAAAATAACTTGAAATCACTAAATATAATATGGTAAATTTTTTTTTTAAACCAACTAACGACAATATTGAAACTGATAATTTTTAAACAACTCATCAATCAATGTCTTATTCATCTAACACTTTGATTACACACATTTCCTGGTAAATAAAAAAAAAATTTGAGTTTACATATTATATCCACGTGTATTTATATATTTATATAGCTGTTTATATGTATATGTAAGAAAAACGCGTTTGGATATTCGAGGATTCACGCATACGTCGGATAATAATGTTAGTCAAGGCCCCGACTGTATGTACTTAGCCAATATTAGAACGTTGCAAGTGTGACAACGTTGGGAGAGCGCACATACATATATGCGTGCTAGCAAGCGTTTCTCCTTGGGAAAATCCTGTTGGCAGAGGCCGTCGCACCTTAGGCGTTATACCTTTTATATACTGAAAATGTATATATAGATATATTGTGCTGTAATGCAACGGACGGTAAATATTTGAAGATTAGCTTATAGCACTCAGCGTGCGCCATCGCATCCGTTCTCTTATGTAGTTTCTTGTATATTATATAACGACGGAAAATAATCTCGTAATTTATGTTACAAAAACTATATATAATGAATATTAAAATATAAAAAGTTTCTGATGAACAGATTAATATTAATAATTTTTTTTTCATTGCAGAAAAAGATATTTATAAATTCAATAAAAATATATTAAAATAATTTAAATTAAAATGTAATGTAATTTGTACTTTGTTGCGAGATTGATGGAGAGATAAAAAGATAAAAAAAGAAAATTAAAGATACAGAATATATGTAATTTGTAAAAAATGTTTGGGAGCTTCCACGTCACTGATTGTGAAACCACCCGGTTGGTTAGTTGGGTTTTGGCATGGCCTTGCGCGCTCGTCAGTCTCGGTCCTTCGCTTGTGCACGTCCAATTTTGCCTGACCGCGGGGCAAATGATACCGAGAGTATAGTATATAGTATACCAACCATTCCACATTCGTATACAAGCACGTATGGTTTTATGTATGTATGCAAGCATGAATATATGTACAGACTCGATATACGCCATTCTGGTCGCATCAGACGTCGGTTTTTGCCCCGTGGCTTCGTCGCGCGCTCTAATCGAATGAATGGGAGGGCAAGAGGTGACAAGATGAGACCACAAGGGCCATGTGAGTGAGAGGGAAAAAAAAATAAATGAAAAATGTAACAGATATATTTGTTACAGATGGACCACGAGTATAAGATCTAGTGAATTGCTTGGTTGCATTTCTTCATCACGAACGGCTGCTGCTGATTTGACCAATGGTGGAAATAAAAAAAAAATGATAAAATGGTTTGAAGCACTTGATGGAGAATATGAAGTGAACAAGAAAGAGCAATTTCACATCAGCTTTTTCTTCAGTTATTGCTTTATTTATTTATTTTTTTTCATTTAAAAACTTTAATAAATTTTTTTGATAAATTTATTACGAAAATAAATTTGATGAATGAATCATTAATAAAATGAAAAGTGAAAGATAAAATTAATTAGTATATGTTATAAAAATCGCTGATGCTGTTGAAGTAAAATAAAAAAACGAAAGATATAGAAAAAGAAAAAAAAAAAAGAATTTTGATAAATAAATTAATCTTTTTCAAGGAAAAAACTAATGGAACTTGAAAAGAAGTGTAAGATATACAAAATTGTCCTAGGTCAGACATATATACGTCAGGTTCTTGCACTCGTATATGAGTAAGCTGATAACAATGACATTCATTTACCATCAAAATGACAAAACCTGTTTTACGTTTATTTTATATTAATGGACGAAAAAGACACGTTATTTTTTATTTCTTATCGCAAAACCATCAAACTGGTGATTCGGAATAATATTAAAAATAACGAAAAGAAAAAAAAATTTAAGACGTAAAGGTGAGTACAAGAGAAGATGGAAAAAAAATAAATAAATATAAAAAGACCAATGAGTTACGTCTTGAATAAAGTCGATTGAGGAACAAGTCTTTGGGGTGAGCTGTGGATACCTATATAAACCGGTTCACGAATACAATTCCAGAAGCCTGATTATTCGTTTTTGATTAAACGATGAGTCGACGTGTTCGAGTAGAGTCGAGACATAAAAAACGAGGGTCAGTTAATAAATTCACGTCGTTTCGGACTTGCTAAATTTGTTTCAGTCACCGCCAGACTGAAGGACGTTTCATCTCTAGTATACAGGAGAGAGAATCACTAAGCTCCTTCTCTTTTTCTCTTCTTGTTCTATTCTATATCTCTATCTCCCCCAAGAGAAAGGAGGATTGATTAGTTCCGCTGACTTGATGAAAATAATAATAATAAAAATAAAATGAAATAAAATTAAAGAAAAAAATAATGATAATAATCAAATATAAGACGCGAAGATGGATTAAAAATATGAACGAAAACCCTTTCGTGCCTGTGATATCACCAACCTTATCCACTTCGTCAAGATAAATTTGTCTCGCATATATAAATATATTTATCGTTCCCCATTCTCTCTATCCTCCTCACACTTTCAATCTATCTTGGCACAGCTCAGAAGTTCATCACTCACATCACCAGACATCCACTGAACAATAAAAAAATAAAAATGTAATTTCCTGATAAGCTTAAATAATTACCTAACTTTACTTTCAAAACAAAAATGAAAAAAAAAAAGAATGAAATTAAATATATATTCACGAATAAAGAATAAAGAATAGAATACAATTCATTGGAGTTTTTTCACAAGAATAGGTAACTATATGCACAGGTCTACAGATACATGTACATATCTAAAGACGCACACTTATACATACATATTCTTCTCAGTTTATTGCACGAGATCGTCGACTATACACATTCAGGCAACGTGCCAAAGAAGAAACGAGAACGCGCACCTCCCTTCTTGCCTCTATCTCCACACTTTGGATAAAATTAACGACACTTATCTTTGATATATCTCGCTGCAGATAATACAGAGAGATGAAAGAAAATACGGAAAATATCAACGTATACATAGTATTTATATATAGAAAAATATATAAGAAATAATGTAAATGATTGGGACGTTGAAGCTCCAAGTGACAAAGAGAAGGACGTGCACGCAATAATAAATGACATACGATATCAACCCTGACCATGATTCACGTGACCGGAAATTACGTCCGGGAATGGAATAGAGTAAACGTTTAACTACATATACATAAACATGTTCCAGCAACACGATGGCGATGATAATCCAACGGCAAGAGGGAGTCCATTGATTATAGATCCGGTGAATGTGGGCCATACCACCATCATCATTATTATCAGTGTCTGTAGTGCGTCAAATGATTACAGTAATAATCACTGACATGACGGGAATATGCGTACAACGGTACATCATCATACTGTATGCATCACCGGAAGTTGACGATGAAACTGAATTAATTGCATTTATATTTTGATTTTGTATCTGTCAATATTAAGCAAGAAATATTTCAGATTTCTCAATAATGTATTGATTAATATAAAAGAAAAAAAAATAATATTCGACATTGTGAAATTAATTTTATCTGATAAATCAATCATGATTGAATCCATTAAAGCGTGTGAATTCAACTGCTATAGTCTATGTGAAATACATTCACAACAGTTGATGGTGGGTATAGTTGTTTGAACGTGACAGATAAATATATTTAATTTGTACTAATGGTATTTGCGGTTTGGCATTGTTTAATCGTGAATCATTCATGATGCTATTTCATCTAATCGATTTTACTTGACAAGGAAGGTTGTTCTAGTATCCTTTTCCTCCAATTTTCCTCCATTTTCATCATCGTCATCTCCTTCTACTTCTTCTTCTTCTTCTCTATCTCTAACTAATACATTGCGCACTCGTCTTTAGCGACTGATTGAGCAGTGTGATTTCATGGTTGCTCGTTGATTTTCGTCAAATCAAAAAGTTTCTCATTAGCTTTTAGGGAAAGATGGCAGAGGGCGAGGACGGGCATACACTTTCCAAACTACAATTTCTACGAACGTTGCTTTGCGACAACGATGGAGAGACCAAGTAAAACGACGAAATGATCGACTTGAAAAAGGAAGTTGGTTCTCGTCGATGGGATAAAGTTTGTAACAAGGGGGATGGGAATCATGGAGAATATGCTGCTGCTGCTGCTGCTGTTCATGAGAAACCAGCTCAGAGCAGTGGTGGTGGTGGTTGTTGTAATAGTAGTAGTAGTAGTAGTGTGGTAGTACTTATAGAGTTTTAGCACGATTCACGTTACCGGGGCGTTTATTGTTTCTCACTCGGCATTTAACAAAATAAAAGCTCTTCTCGCAGACTGAGCAGTGCATATATATACATGTATATGCCTATCAAAGCAAGTGCTTTACAATTGCAGTAATAAAACTATATATCCTACCTCAACAATTCGCTGTATTTTTATCCACCGTATGAAATCCCTGAAAGTTTTCATCATTGCGACCATTCAACTTGAACTTTTTTATTTACAATATACACACTTCAGTATTGAGATTTTTTTTTTGTTATTATTATATTTTTTTATTTGATAGTGAAATTATATGTGAATTTTTTTTTGTTCAATTGTACATTTGATTAACTTGACGATGAATTAAAATGTGGTGATGAAAATTAAATTCAATGTACGATTTGACTTGTCTTCTTTTGTGCGTATGGATATTTATTCAATATTTTATTTTTCTTTCCGTCTGTGTGAAATTGAAAATTGAACATAACCGAACCAGTAACCGATGTACAATGAAAGGAAAAAAAAAAATGTTAAATCGTTAATATATCGCAAGAGATACGGTAAAATTAGTGGACTGAAGTCATTTGAGTGGTATATTAGTGACTCATCGAACAATAAAAATAATTTTAATTTTTTGATCAAAATGGATATTGCAAGTTATTTATTCCTGACATATTTATCATTAACTTAGTTTTATCGTCCACTCAACACCACGAAATATCATTGGTTTTAAATGTTGGTGAGTCAGCGTGTATTATGATTATTTTGTTTTAGCATTTTTTTTTCGCAACTAAATTTTGCGATACTGCAATGCGATTTTTGCTTTATCACCAAGATTTCACTACATTCGTTATGAATACGTGTAAACGTATGAGTAATACCACGAATCCATAACATTATCTAAAAGCACTAAGCATTTTAATGTTAACAATTAAATACAATCTTTTGTGAGTCACCGATACATATTAAAGCATTGTGTCTTATCATTTTTCAACCATTCGTCTATTTCAAATTTATAATTTTATCTCATTGATAATTAAAAAGTAAAATAGAACAATTCTGACATAAAAATAATAAAATTGAACACGAGTAAAATTGTGTAAGAGTGATAAAATTACAAATCAAATGCAACTGCACTGGATGAAAATAAAAAAAAAAATCAATCGAAAATTTGATCGTTCTCATCCGTGTCTTTTGTTATCAGAGACCATGGAATATTGTCGGTCGTAACATAGATAAGAAGAAACTATGTGACTGCGGGCGATAGCGTGACACGCACTTACAAACGCTTACGACTGCCCCGAAGACCTCGCGAATGAAAAGTTCGCTTGAAGTCATAAAGTCGTTGGTGAAATGGCTGAAAATAAATTTGTGAACTAACACTATATATTCATTTTACCCTTTTTACTTCTTGTCTTTTTATTTCACTGTTATATTTTCTTCATTTTTCTTTTTCTCCCTTTTTTTCCCCCCCCTTTATACTGCACATCATCTTTCCCTTACACTATCGCCTTCTGCTTCGTTCTACAAAAAGAACTTTTTAAATTTTCGCCATCTCGATATTTTTCAAGAATTCAAACTTGGCTCTATCTACAACTTTTCAAGATTCACCATCCCTTGTGCGATGCTCGTTTTACACAGCAACATATATACATGTATAAAATCTTATGCAAACTTTTAAAAATCAATCACTGATTCACAGATATATGTATAGATAATGTATATATAACTTTCATGCTTCACGGTCCAAATGTTTTCTCATAGTGTGCGGCAAAAGTTTTCCGTACAAAAACAAAAAGTCACGGCCTACTTATCTCATTAATCTTATTCCCCTTTATATAATCTATAATATATTTTTTTATATTTTACACAAGCCCAAGTAGCACACGCTCCCCAAGGGATTAACCACACTGACACCGACACATACACTCAAACACAAATACACGTAACCTAGAGAGAAAATGTCTAGTGATATCGCCACAATTTTTTTTTTATAACGTACTACACCGATGATGACTCATCATACATGTATAATATTGATATACAAATAGGAATATATATTTTAAAACCATGTATGTATACATGTTTGTATACGTGTATATATGTGAATAGTCGCAATGCATGCTCGTAAATGCGATAAACTGGACAGCTCATGTGTACCGGTTATTCCGTTCCAACTTCGTAGACATTATATAACGGATCTCCTGACTTTTCACTCCATTCAACATTCACGGACGCACAATGTGAAGGAAGGAAAAAAAATAGTACGTTTTTTTTTTATTATTATTCATTCCTTTCTTCAACTGGCACATGAACCTGCGGGATTAAATTCAAATTGGCTTTGTGGAAAAAGAGGAGTAAACTCCTACAGGAAAGTAACTTTTATCACACAATGCACTGTGAATTCAATACGAAAGCAAGTTAGATAATTATAATATGCTTGTTTGAATATTATTTATTTATTCAACTATTTTACCCATTTCGTTTTGTTATTTTATCTTCTTTACTTCGTTCTGAGAAGTGGAAAACTTTATTGTTTCAAGAAGAGGAAAAAGAAGAAGAAATTATTTATTTTTATTTCTCATAGTATTTTTCATAAAATAAAAATAATATGTAATTCATATTATCATATTATTTTTTTTACCGTTCTAATAATTTCCAAGAAGCAAATTCAACTTGTGATTCAATTTTAGCATTCAGGTAACATTGTAACAGAATAGCAATTACTTAATTTAAAACATGAAATTATATACTTTGTTTGATGGTGAAGATGAAAAAATAAAAAATAAAATTATAGACAACTGAGACTTCACCGTCAGATAATTCTTTTCTGCACGAATGATGACGAGCTCGTCTCGCTAGGGAGAGTCTTTTCACTACACACACCAAATACATACATATATATATTATATATTTAAAAACATGTACATAAATGTATGTAGAATTTGTCGTAATTGCAAAGAGAAAACTGCATTGTAATAGTTTTCTCTATGCCTAATGTTGTACAGTCAATTGTGCAAAAAAATGGGCAGAGCACATGCACTATAACGTTAATCATTAGTGGAGAAAGTCAGGTGTTTCATAGTGTGTATATGTACAATGTACGTACACCTCATACATATATAAATAAATAAAAAACAGAATAAAATATATACATTTTTTTAATTACTGAATGAGTCACAACCATTTGCAAAACTAATTTATTAAACAGTGACTCACTAATTGCGAGCCACAACATGAACTGAAATATATTTAA
>JAQQBR010001832.1:5413981-5431496 GCA_030347285.1 Microctonus hyperodae
TTGATATTTTTAATTAACCGACCATTATACCATACATATAAACATTTAATTGCCCTTGATGAAATGGAAAGAAAAAAAAATATTGATATCCTGCACTTTCTTGCAATAAAATTGACGTATAAATACATTTACGTATGCATATGTGGCAATTGGGAATACACGAATTATCAAAAAGAATTTTTCATTAGCTCGTCAACTAGCAGGCACTATTCGCTGCCGGCAATAGCCTCAGGGACACACGTTGATTAAACGAAGGAAGAAGTGTGTAGATACACACATGCAACGGTATAAAATAAAATGAAAGAAAGTAGAAATGATGGAGTGTGAGTTGGATGGCGGTTTAAAAAAAATTGAGTGGAATGGATAAAAGTTTAACTGGGTTTTCCCTCACCTGCTTTTACTTCTATACAATAGACTCGTCCGTCTGGCTGCATTCTGTAGACTGCGGAATTCAATAACCTTCTCCTTGCTTTACTTCACCTTCTGCGATTTGGCCTATCTTCCTTCTCGTGTCTATAACTATACACTCTGATTCAGTCCTGTCATATTTGTTTATTTTCTCCACGCATTAGTCCCTTATTTCTTCATCACTATTGCTGTGAAGAAATAATGAAAATAAATTGTGAAATTAATTTTTTACATGTGAAATAAAATCTTTGAAAAATTAATGAGAATAAAAATAGAATAAAAGCAATAAAGAAATCGTGTGACATTTTATTTCTTGTATATCATTTTGTAAATTATATGAAGTTGATGTCAATGACAAGCAGTCTCTTTTTTTAGTTTGCTTTTGATGACATAAGTGATATAAGTATATTTTACATCACTGATGTAGAAACAAAAAAAAAATATATTTTTAAAAAAATGTATGTTTATACATGTATATACTTGACGAATGGTTAATTTTACTAGCACGTGTCAATGTCATAATGACATACTCAATTTATCGACAATAAATTCAGTAAAATTCTTCTCATTCATATCTATCGTTCAATATGCCAACATTTATCACATTTGAACTTTTTTTTTTTATTTTTCCTTCTGACATTTATAATACACCGTTATCTCACTTTTATAATATTTACCAAGAGCTCTTCAAATCGCTATCAACACACATGTTACATGTGTATAATATTAATAAAAAAATGCACGTAATATATATAATGAAATAATTAATTAATATTTAAATAATAAAGAAAAATAAAATCGAGCTCAATATTTTATTTTAATTTTTTATTCTATGTATTTTTATTTATATTATTCATTAAATTAAGATTTTTCCATTGAGCTGAAGATGATAATAATACAAAATAGACAGGAAAAAAATCCAGTACGATTTGTGAGCGACGCAAGCGAGTGGATATAAGATGAGGGGTCGTTTGATTGAACGGACTTTATCGCTCGATTCAGACGATGGGATATTTTTGCAATGAGATCGAGTGAGAAAATGATTCCCCTCGTCTTGTAACGTTCATCCACATTGACGAATGAGAAAGAAAGAGAAACGAAAGTATAAGGGAGAACGAGAGCGAAAGTACATCAACGTGAGATCCTTCTTCAACACGATAGGCAATTAATTAATTGCAGTGAGAACTTGAGGACACTATCGTCATTGGTGTTCGCACATCAACATCGATTTTCTCACCCTCGTCAACACAAAGAATTGAAAAAAAAAAATAAAATAAAATAAATAAAAAAAAAAAGAAGAGAGAAGAAGACATTAACTCAAAATGTTCACGGTAAAATTACTTACCTTTACGACGTAATCGAAGTGAAAGTGAATTAAAGTTCGAACCCTCCATTCAGATAACAAAATTGATTCAGGAGGAATAAAAGGGTTAGGGGAAAATCCTCCAATAAATACTCACTCAGAATGTTAAACTACATTACTAAACTTGACGATAAATATTTCAATATTAACATAAATATTAAATTTCAATAAAAATCTACTTTAATTTCTTCAATTATTCCCATTTAACTTTATTCCAATATATCATATTTCTCAATATCCTTTATTCATTTCTACATTTTTTTTTCAACGAAATGTGCACATCTTAATATGCTCACACATTCTCTATTATTATTACCACTATTATTATCATCATCATCATTATTATTATTAATATTCCAACCGCAATTTTCAATCATTATATGAATTCATAATACAATAGAGCTAATCACTCGTCTGCAATCGCACACATGTATAGATATATTAATACATACATACATATTTCATCTTGTCTCCTCACTCACTCATTCCACGTCGATCTTGCACACACCCTCTTCTCTCTTACACCCCCTCTATATGCCTGTCACGTTTTGTAACCCATCTCGAATACCCCTCTATAGAGATTGAACGAAGGACTAATCGATATAGACGCACCCCTCTCCATCTACATACACATATATGTATATATTTGCATATAACATTTTCCTATACAAATGCATTCACCAGCGTTACGTCAACTAACATACAGATAAGCTTTGTTGCTAGACTCACTGTATATTCATACACACATGTATACACAATACATATTTAAAGTCGACGGTATACTCGAGGTCTTTTGCGCCTGCGCCTATATCTAACCTTGACATTGAACAACTCGTCTCCCCACCAGTTTTAGTCTGCCAACTTCTCCTTCACTTTATTACGCTCCCTCATTCTGATCCCTCTCTTTCGCAGTTTAAATAAAAAAAAAATATATGTGCGTTACACAATATGTGTTTGTGTGTGCGTATGTTTTACACTGATAGCTTTGTCCCCGCCTTTAAATTTTATTTAAAAAAAAAAAATTACTACTACAATCGACCTTGAACAAAACGAAGGTTATTTCATTATTTTTCTCTTTATGATACATATGTATACATGTAGGCTTATATAGAATTGATATTATTATAGTTATAAATATATATATATGTGGGTATGAGGAATATTAATTATTCATCTCGTGTTACTGCTAAGAAATCCGATACAAAAATTATCGTGCTCATGGTCCATAATGCGGTGGCTAGAAGGAAATAAGATGATGTTGAATGTGATATGGAGTATATTGGATCAAGGTATATATATGTATATGTATTACGTCAATGTGGATGCGTGGTGTCGAGCCGATTATGAACAGCAAATCTAAGGAGCGTACTTCCTGTATAATGTGTGACTATGATTATCTAATCGACTTTGACGAGAGAGTTATATAATAAATGCATTCAGGAAAGATCACGTTTATCAGTGTAGTTATCTCTCATGTATACATATATATATATATGTATGTATGTAATAATGTTTATTTTTGTTTTTCACTTTGTGCTGCAAGCACGAATTTAATTAAAGCATCGTTGGCAGACGTAATTTTCATTTGTTGAAATGATTTCATTTAACTTTGACAGACTTTGAAGAATTTTGTCGTGTACGTTGAGATTAGGGTTTGGAATTTTTTATATATTTCAAATGCCATATGTGACATTTTACTGACAGTGTGTCAATCTTGTATTGTCGGATTAGGGTAGTAGAAAAAGTACAGATATAGTCAGACATTTTGTCGTTTGAATGTGTTTTTTTTTTTAATTTTTTTTAGTGTTTGTCAAGACATTGGCATTTATTTTATTTATAATTTTTCGTAAGGAATTTTTTTTATGGATATTTTTTATGAAAAATTTTTAATATGTATGAGATTTTTATGAACAGATAGAGTGCTATTGGAATTTTTTTATTATTTTTTTATTATTTTTTTATTTTGATAAAAATCGATATATTTAAAGAATGTAATTTTATATTCGTTTTATGGATTTTATGATATTTATGAGAGTGCTATAGAATTATTTTTTTATTTATACCGTATTGTGTATAGGGCTTTGTGTATTGTGTATAGATATACATATAAAACTGCATTTTGTGCATGAAATATAAATGAAACTCTCAATTTACTTTTTTTCTTTTTAACTGGACAAGTGGTCGAAAATTCGTTCATGAATATTGTCCAGTTTGAAATTTATCTTCATTGGAAAAATGCCATGAGATATATTGTGCATATATTTTTGGCAAATACCAGTTGGAATTCAATGAAACAATGAAGCTCATGTACTTACATCTGTGGCTATACATATATATACATATATAATACATGTATAAATTGGCGCAAGAGAAGAAATTCCGTTTCGCATTGCTGCCCGACAACAGAATATTTCACAAATGTTTCAACGAGAATTCTTTCTAAGTATTATATAATGATAATATAATACAAAATTTTTATATTGACATTCTTCAAAGTTTCAATTTTTAAATTTAAATATAAAAAGTTATTTACTTGATAAATTATCAATTTAAAGGAATGTCAACGAGAGAAAATAATTCATTACTAACCAAACTCCTTTTTAGCTGTACGTAAATTGATATTTTGATTTAAGTTTATTTATTTATTTATTTATTTATTTATTTTTTTTTTTTCACTATTTATTTTCATTCTACCAAGTCGTCCATCGCATTCTCATTCAGCAAACTGACTAGTTTACTTTTTATTTCAGATTCCAATTTCTTTCTGTCTGTAGTCAATACTGTTTTTTATTTCATTCGTCCATTGTGTGCTTCAGTTATTTATTTAATTCTGTAACCAGTATTTTTCCATTCATTTTACTGGATCCAGCCAAACTTGCTTTCAGTTTATTTAGTTTACTCAGATAAAGATGGTCTTTTTCACACGATGGAAACTCATGCGCAGGATCGTCCACCGCAATCTGATCGATTTCATAACCCCCATGCCATTGGTTTCACAGCTACATGTGTGCTCTCATGTACACACACACACACACATACACATAAATGTCTATATACACATACGAATTCATTCACAATGCAACGTTGTGACTTGCTGTCAAAACTGGTTTTAACAAACTCGACATGTTTATTACATACAAAAATTTATCTCCTCCGCCTCTTAAGTAAATGTGCGAAATTTTTAATGTGCCTCATAATTTATGTAGATTTTTATTGCTCAATAATAACCCATAGTTATAAAAAAAAAAGTCTCGAATTCATAAATTTTCAATAATGATAATATAATACAATTCTATTTTTCACCACTGCAAAAAAATCTCTCATAAAATCTTTGTAATATTTATAAAGTCTTTACTTCCTTCAATATTGCAAATTTTAAATATTAACCTACACCAATAAAAAATTGCAAATTTTCCAATCTTCAAGGACGATTTTTTTCAACTCAAAACATATACATATACATCAATATATGTATCGTATCAATATAAAATTATCAATAATTTCACCGAAAATGGGTGTGTGTATACCCACCCATTTTTATATATTTTACATAATCGTTCATTAATTCATGATATCAATCTCATTACGGTCAATTTAACAATAAATAATTCCCAGTACCAGCAGCCTCACAAATATATATGCCCCATTTTATACATACATGTGTGTGCATATATATTTATATATAACATGTATAGAAAAAAGGGTGAATTTCCTCGACGATTTACAATCGAAAAAAAAAAAATATATATATATATGGCAGGATTGTAGTACTGCAACTCATGGGATTTGGATGAAACACGACGAGCAGGTTCATAAATTGCCAAGATCCCAAACTACTGCATTTTCATTTCTTCCTTATTCATATTCTTCCTCAACATTTCATCGCTTCTTTCGTCTTGCTCTCTCATTCTCTATATTTTTCCCCCATTCGCTGTTTCACTTTCACATTCATTCTCTCGTACATACATAGCCAAACGTACATCTGAACTTTGAAGACCTTAATCATATGGGTTTTCTAGCGCCACTCATAAATATCCCCGATGCAAGCTCAAACTTGGCCGTGATCCAACACCGTTTAACCCTCGCTTAGCTGATCTTGGACACCGCAGCGTATCTCATATATACTATCTTTATACACACGTATAAATAAAGGTGGATATATAAATATATTGTGTGCACAGATATGTGTATATACAAACATATTTATTCATATTTCTATTTTGACTTTAGTAAATCACTCATCATTATTATATATTTAATTTAATGTTGACTCTTAATCAAAGTCACACCGCTTTCGGATTATATATTAACTAAAAATATTGAAGAAAGAATTAAATGATCATTATAAATAAAATTATTCAAGTATCTATATTATGAAGACGTTAAAAAATATAAAGAGACGGAAATATAATTGTTAAATGAATTGAAATGAAATAAAAGTTTGCCGTAAATTGCGAAAGACACCGAAGGCATTATAACGTTATGTGTGCGTCACTGGAACGAAGCCAGTCAGGTGATGCAATGCCACGGGACTTCCCACATTGGCAATCACGTGCGCTAACGTTCGAACCGGTCACGGTCAAGGTCACTAATGAAAAAGGATCCCTTTTGTATCGTTGAAGGGCTTCGTAACCACAGGACGCAATGAAATAAAGGGCGAACGAAAGTGAAAAGGGGAGAATAAGTTGAATATGTTAAAGTGAAAGTAAGATATTATTAGAGGGGACGAATGAAAAAAAAAATACATACATTATTTCTTTGCTCCCGTTCAAGGTCTTGGAATATCTGTATTTAATTATTTGTATTTTAAAATATATACGTGGAGTTTTTTTTTTGTTTTTTTTTTTTCTTTAGTTGTTGGTTTATATTTTTAACGGAATCAAGGACGAGTTCGGTTGATTGGCTTGAAACAATATAATCACTCGTCACTTGAACTATGACATTGAATCTAATGTAGAAATAACGAAGACCATTTGAGCAATTTAAAAGGTGCATTGATGTCAATAATCATTTGAGCTATATAGTCTCTTGTAAATTTATATATGTACATACATACATATATTAACATGGACTCCGTGAGCGAACGAGAGATGTATTGAGGAAGAGAGGCAATATATTACCTTCGAAGGAATAATTCTCGGTGTCAATAACCAGATGATTTATACGTGGGCCGATCACGAAGATGAAATAACGACTAGAACGATTGGAACCTTTGGAGCGCCTCAATCAGACGAAAATAAACGAATCAAACGCGTAATGACGGAGGTCTTGTGTCTTGTGAATTAATGAAAGCCAAGTCAATCGAGACCAATTACTTTCTTCACATCACGCAGCCCCCGCATGTCTTACAACTTCAATAGACGATGAATGAGCAAGAGATACGAAACGGATATAAAAAAAAAATTTTATTTCTATTTCATTGAATTTTCAACTTTAAATTAACGTCAACCTTTTTTTTTCTTTATATTTTTTTTCCTTTATTTTTTCCTTTATTACATTTCGTTTCTGTCTTGTTTTTTATAGTGAAAAAAGTAATGTAGTTTACTTATTTTATTCATCATGTAAATTTTATATTGTAGTATATAATGGCACGCAAAACTCACTTAATCATTATTCAACGGAAATTCGACTCGTGTATACAAACAAGACTGTAGATTATGTACATGTATATACTTGGTACTTTTCTCTTATTTCTTTTTCCCTCTGTCTCAGTCACAATGTTCGTGGCTTCCTATCGCGGTGTGTTATTCGCTTGAACCACTTGCAGGAAGTTAACGTGGAACGCCAACGATTTAGCCACGACAAACACGACGGGTGAATTTACGGAATCTAATTAACGATCTGGTGCCATGGCTATTTGACACGCTCTAGAATAATACTACTTGACATTTTTATGATTCTTCTCTATTTCATCCATCTATTTAACGTCATCCACTATTATCATTAATTCAAATTTCTTTTTATTTATCACAATTAATTGATAATAATTCAATTCATTCACAATCACCAATTACAATCATATTAATATAATTAAAATAACGATAAAATAAATTTTTTTTCCAACGAATAAAAAAATTTTTTTACATATAAATTTTCATACACATCTAAGACTATTTTTAAATACTTATTCTCATTTTACAATCTCTTATGGGATTGTTAAAATGAAAATGAGACTTGTAATGTTGAGAAGTGGATAAAAAAAAAAAAAGTAAAAACGAGTATTCACCAGAGGGTTGTAAATGAAACCATGACGTCTGCACACAATAGCGAATACACATATACATATATATTTTCACCTCTCTATATTTTTCCCACTCCCTTACGTTCAATTTTTTTTTTCCTTTTTATTTCTAGATAGGTATACACATATATGTATTATTTTTTTGTCGTTGTGTTGGCAGTTACCATCCCCATTCTTTCAAGTATATACTTATATTCTTTTGAGGGCGTTGGCACGATAGTGCAAGCGCAGCGCGTTGAAACACACACCTACTCTTCATTTTCCTCCATCCCTCAAAAGCGTCACTGACAATACAACACGCGCACAACGCACAAGGGTTGTGTAAACATTGTAAACCGACGCGCATTCCGCTTCGTCGCCACTACGACTTCACGTTGAGTGCAAAAGAAAGTTAGACTACTCAACGACGTACTTCACTTTACATATACACATCCTCACACATTATACTTGTATACATTTATATATAAATTCCAAGTATATATATCTATGTATAATATTTATATACATACAAATGCATTTTTGTCATGTCAATTTACGGGATTACATCCGTTTTCTCTATGGAAATGGAGTTGAAAATTCGTATAAAACCCGAGTGCATTTAAAGAATGTGGTGAGAAATATATAGAAATACAAAAAAGATGAAAAGAAAAAATAATATTAATAAATAAATGAAGTGAATTTGAAAAAATATTTTAATTTATGAATTGAAAATACATAAATATGAATAATATTTGTATACATTAATATAAATAAATGTGTAATATATAAAATAATATATATTCAAGAAAGATAAAGACAAATGTATATTGTATGTATTTGAAAAATAAATAGATATTGAGAGACTGTGTATAGATCTGTCCTACAGTTGGATTGTACGAAACATATATGAATTTTGCTCTATCTTATGTATATGCACGTGGCGAGAAACCGGGCAGAAGCATATAAATTAGCAACGTCGTGCACCAACTATATACAGATATCTATTCCCTCTCTCAATTTATCTCTTTCCTATTCTGTCTCCCTCTCCCTATCGCGCAAGTTGCGCATTAGAAACATCTGCGCACGTGCACACACAACCGGTGTATACTGTTCTGTTCGGTAGGCTATTCCGGAGCTATGAAATATGATTACGAATAGTCTCCATGCACATAAGTAACATTTACATTCTGTATATATCGCATATATTCATACATACATACCGATATACAACGATTATCAATTGAGACAGTGTGTAAATAAAATGAATACATAATCATCTACCTATATCCATAATAAATACTTGAATATAAAATACTGTTGTAGAGAAAATTCAAGACAAATATTTATCTTACTCTACATGCAAAATCTTCTGCTTAATGATAAAAATAAATAAAATACATAATCCATTTAACGTCGCATTTATGAATTTATAAAATACAATTGGATATAACTGAGAATTGTAAATTAATATACATATATAAATACACATTCTGTGATATTTGAACATGAAAATTAAAATTTTGTAAAATTACTCGTGTATATTTGAATAATAATACAGACAAAAAAAAATAATTCGAGCTCTAAAAAAATATCTCATGTCCAACTGCTGTCATATTACCTCACTTTTGCATACATAGATACATAATATATGCACATGTTGTTGAGTTGCACATCGAGGTACTGCAGTATAAACACAAGCGACGTATACTTTGTTTATATATACATAACATCATGCATGCCCCGGAATACATAAGTGTAATATCAACGCAAACGTCAGTGAAAACATGCATATATACCAAGGCTCTGGCATATTCTCGATAAACATTAGACATTTGAGAAATTATATATGCATACATATACATTAATTATACATACATATATATATACATATGTCTTTCCTTTGTGCCCATCACGTCAATGAAATATCTACATATAGAAACATATTCTCATCTATCTAAACTCTACTCATAGATTTATGATGATACATAGTTGCTATGTGGCAGCACATGGACTTGCACTATGAGATGAAGGAGATACATTGATAATATAGATATATGTTATATAGCTATAGTTATGTGGGTGGTGGGGAAGGGAGTTGTGAAGAGGTCGCAAATGAACACGCCTGCGCTCTCGTGTCGATCGCTGCAGCAAAACGTGCATGTGCGTGCAGCATCGTCGTCAAACTCTGACTTATACTACTGCAGTGGATAGTCACAGCTGCTGGCGTGTGCCTAGCAACAGGCAGCGACAGGGGTTGCCAACCCTGGACTTTTTATTTCCCTAACATTCGTTCAATTTTTTTGTTTCTTTATTTATTTATTTTTGTTACTTATTTTGTTCTTTGTTTCTTCCTCGTTGCTATCCTTCACTCACTGGTGATTATATTATGTGTGGTTGTTGTCTTTTTCTTTTTATACTTATGACATTCACGTCATTATTTTTTGCATAACGATTACGTAATACTTAACGATGCGTATATAGATATAATGTGTATATTAAAATACTGAAATCTTACTGTTGTACAGGTCCACATCATTATTATGTGGAATATATTCCACACTGTATTTTCACTTTGTCTATCACTTGGCAACTTGCCGACTACTCATTTGATGATGGAGTAGAATTTTTTTTTTTTTTTTTCATGTTTTTTTTTTTATAGTGAGTTGGGAAATAAAAAGGAACTTTAGCAAGGCAGATGTTGATGGACGTATGATTCTTCACTTCAATCCATTTTTACTCTCGTCATTGTATTATGCTTATACTATAATTATATATATTTAGTTTTGTTATTATAATTGGAAACATCTTTTACATTGCTCGCGGTTCTTAGATAATCGTGTTAAATGTACATCTAATGGCTTTAACTCATTCTCATTCAATATACTCTTCGTCTGTCTTCCAACACATAGTTCATTTAGACATGTGCAAGCAGCCAAAATTGCTTGTTCTTGAGTATGAATTCTTGAAAGCGCATTAAGCATTAACAAAATTAGACAAATAATCGTAATTGTAAATTAACACACACGCAACATTGTAACGTCAGTGACAAATCGTCGACAAGAATAGCGATAAGAAGTCACTGAGAAAATCATTGTGAGAAGAATTCAAACACAATAATGAGGATGAGAAGAAAGAAAATGCGAAAAGTGTCGTATATTAAGCCAATGACAATGATTAAATTAAAGTAGCAAACAATGATTGAATGTGAATATTTATTTCCTTGAAATTAAATCCGAGATAACATTATTTTATAGCCTCGACATTCTCATTAGCATTACACTGGTATATTTCTA
Organism: Microctonus hyperodae; assembly: GCA_030347285.1. Lineage (NCBI taxonomy): Eukaryota > Metazoa > Arthropoda > Insecta > Hymenoptera > Braconidae > Microctonus > Microctonus hyperodae. The sequence continues at coordinate 5,425,266 of JAQQBR010001832.1, forward strand.
GCCTGCGTGTATTTAATAAAACACTCTGATTTTATTATTTACTTATCCATCATTTTTTTTTATTTTTCCCTGCATTATTATTTTTCGGTGTTGTTTAATAGCATACACACACATATTCAATATGTGCATTACAATCTACTAACAATGAACGACTTTGATGTAAATGCAATTTAATACTATTCAGCTTTGCGTTTTTCACATCAGCACCATCAAACACGACACCTGAATATAAACTTCCTCCTTTAAAATATGCGGGATCATCTCGCGCGCGCACGCCCGCCATTATCGTAATTAGTTTCATCGTTTTCTATGCATATACACACACGTAGATATACACATACATACTTCACCTGAATGCCAGCACTCTCTCATTCCGCTCTGATGCATATCGGCAATTGGACAATTATTTTTTTTTCTTCTCCACATTTTTTCGTTTTCAACTTTTTTCCTCTCTCCCTTTGTCTCTTGCCTCTGCTGCTTTCTAAATGTCGGAATGGATCGATAAACGTTGGTGAACACTTTTCATTTATACATGTATATATATATAGATATATGATAACATATATCTACATATAAAAATATACATGTATATTATATTCATATGTACTTTCATTGCATTAACATCAACTGTATTATTTTCATAATTTCATATCTCAATGTTTGTATGTATATTTATAGTTTAGCTCGTATGTCTGCCATACGGCAAATTATAATGATTCCATGGTGGTTATGGGTGCACATATATATACATATTATATACATATATATAGAAAAAGAGATAAAAGAGATAAGACGAGAGAAGTCGTCACTTTAAGAAGTGTAGGAAAAAAAAAAGTGCGATGTATTCTGATGATTTTTAAAAGTAATTTTTTTTTTATCACTTTTCAACCTTGACGTATATATATATGTGTTGCGCACACATTATTTTTCACTTATATTTTATTTGCATGTGTATATGAATGTATATTATTATATGTATATGTATAATTTTTTTTATTCTCTTGATTTATTTGTAGTGGCGTGCTTTTATAGTTCGGACTTTGAAGTATAGAAGTTTTACAACGGCAAACGTGTGATGCCTATATATAAAGTAGTCAAGCTTTCATACAAGCAGAGGCATGAAAAATGAAGACATACTTTTACCTCTCTTTGTGTTCTCATTTCCTCATTCACTCACTCACTTTACCAGCAATATACGCTTCATATCCGTATTTTTTTAGTGGTCTTTTGTTTTAGTAGAACCATGTAATTTCTTTTTATTTTTTTTTATTATTATTATATACATTTTTTTTTATTGCCTACTATCCCCATGTTCTTTGTTTTACAGCTCACTGTATGCCATCAACATTTACGTGCACTAACCCATATTCCTAATTGATGCTAAAAACACATCAAGCTATTTCCCTGGGTAATTATGGGTACATTTATAATATATGTATTACTTTTTTACCTAAACGGAAACTTGATGATTATTAATTATGTGTCGATAAAGAAGTATATTCACAAGCAGACATATGCATACATAAATATATAAATTTGTATAATTTTATGTGTTAGTATAATGGTTATGTTGATATTTAAAATTGTCGATGGAATAAAATATTTGATTTTATTTTATTGATAGAAAATAAAACAAGTTTTATCTTGAAACATTTTCTATTTTCTTCAATGTATAAATAAACCGATTATTGAATTTATCTTGATGAATTTATGTGAATGTATACATATTTATATTGTATTTAAGATGAAAATCTCTGTGCGAATATTTTCTCTAACTTATATTCATGTGCATTTAGGCAAAAGGCTTAAAAACAGACTTTTAATTCACAAGTGCAAGTGAGGCGCGGAAGGACTTATAAATTTTATCTAGTCTCACTGTCGGACAACGTTAATTCGTCCAGAATTAATGTTCCACCAAAAGTTTTCGATGTGTATATATATGTGCCACTGCATCTTTCACACACTGTGAGAGAGTAGAAGGATCCGCCTCTCTGACTGCAGCACCCTTAGTTACCACCCCTATAACGTCTTATACTCATTCGCTCACCTAGTAGAATATATACTTCGCATCGGCTCTTGAACGATAAATTCCGGTCCAAGCCACTTCCTTTGCCGCTCTTATTTTCCGAAGTGGCTTATCCCACCCCCTTACACTCTCCTCTCGACCACAATTCTTCTTTATATACATCTTTTTCTTTCTCATGCTCTCGCAAACCCGCCTTCTTTTCTTCGCAATAAGAACCTTAGAATATTCCATCTGCCATTAGCAGTGAAATTACCATTTTCATTTCCCTCTTGCATCTTCTCGTGTATTTATATGTCTTCTCGTCTTCACTGCTTTCTCCTCCGCTTCCCCTACCAAATTTATTACCTACTCGATAATTTTCTTGTTGATAAATTGATATTGCACTCTGCCAAAATACATAATGAAAAAAGCGAATTTGGCTCATGTTGAATAAATATTAAAAATATTAAATCTTCTATCAATATTCTGTTTTAATTCTCTTTCGCTCAGGATCTATAAATTGTAATTATACACACATAAACAAAATATACGTATGCATACGTGGGTGAATATACAGAACAATTTAATAATTAATTTTTTTTTTTTAAGTGTTATAGAAAAGAAGGAAAAAAAAATAATTATGAAATAAAAAAAAGTAATATTTATTATATACTTTAATGTATTTAACATGACGTGAACTTGGTATATTTCGCCACACAATTAATTAATAATAATGCATGATTGACCTGAGACGTGATGTGATCTCACATTATCTGTTCCGGGTGTTGGTAATAATATATTTTTAAATGTATATACATATACGTACACATATGTACATAAATTGTGTGTTTTATTGCGTCTTGTTCATCATTATATGGTGACAGTAATACATGTAGAGATATTACGTTGATGTTAAAAGGTCATTTGCAAGTAATTCATCATAATCGTTCACATAAAGTTTGATAAAATAAAATTAAATTAAAAATTTTATTCAACTATACATATATATTTAATCTGAATAAATAAATTCAAAGGAAATTAATTCAATTTCAAGTGAACATAATTATAATTAAATTATATTTATTATATATATCATTGGCAATTGATTATCATTAATTGACCTAACGACTTTGATATATTTTTATACTATAAACGCATATTTTTTTTTTTATCAATTTCAATTTAATATATTATTTTTTATTGGACATTAAGCTTTAAATTACACTCTAAATGTGCGATTTACTTCACTTAAATGTACAGAGTTATTTATGGGGATGCAAAAACATGTCGGAAGCACAGTCGTAAATATGGAAAAAAAACCAAAAAATAAATGTAAAAAAAAAAAAGAAAACCATGGTGGAACACATTACATATATACTTACACATGTGTATATGTATCTTGTATATATATACATATATATAGTAAAACAAGACTGTAAACTCGGTCGATACCAAACGTAGGTCAGTGCCCGTCGAGTCTACGTCTATTCATTCTCGTCTCGTGCCATTCTCACGAGGCTATAACCAACCGCTCACACAAATTTAGAGACATATACAGTCACACACACATGCATTTACCCATGCCCATACCCATTACATCTATATCTATATAAAATATATATACATATATTTTATACACTAAGCTCGGTCGATCACGTAGAGATTGGGCAGACGAGGGAATCCCCGAGTCGTATAATGTTGGCGCACACTAGGGGTGTATAAAACCAAATGTTGGATACGAGCGATAAAGTGGGTGGAATTGCAAGTTGAAATACATAGAGAAAGCGTGATATGGTACTAGAGGGGTTGAGAAAGGATAGTATATAGAACTAACCGCCTCATTTGGCGTATGCTCGGGAATTGTGCCAAAGACTATCAAGGTCATGGACAAATGGACAGCCCTATTTTTTTTTTTATTTCTTTTCTTTTTATTTTTATTGTGTTAATAAATACACATTTACATTCGTTTACATGGTAAATTATTCATTATTATTTTTATATATTTATATAAATAAACTAATTGTGACATTCGTGGTATCAAAAAAAGTCTTTGTAATAATTTTAATTTGACAGTTGATGTATGTAAGTTTGTGTGGGTATATAAAGTTATGGAATTTAACAAACAAGGGTTGAATTTGCAATGTCAAGGCCATTGGGGCGAGCTCGTGTCACAAGGGGTGAATATAATCACGCCGAGATGAATTTATGTTGGGGCAATTCAGCGTCAATCTGTGCTGCATTTATAAAGAAGGAAGGGATTGTCGTAAATTTTTAAATAGTATGATGTAAATTCTCTATGGGTGGGAACCATATGCAATAATGCTGTGCTATAAAAAAAAAAAAAAAAAAGATATGTATGTTCTTCACATATACGAAACGCCGCTCGCCAAATGTCTCGTGTTGCAGTTTTCCCGCGCTCTCGCTCAACGAAACGAGCATATAAATCGTGATGCAATAGCACATTTCGCCCAGTTGGCATCGTATATATAAATGTGTGTACATGTGTGTGCGCGAAAAGACACAGTCGCTACTGGGCTGTCGAGCACACTCCTGGGAGCGACGAGAAAATATTGCGTTTGAGTATATACAGATAGAAATAAAATGTAACTTGAAAGATATAAACTGGCTAGCTGCTGGATATTATATGATTTGCTCTCTCGTCTCTCTTTGGATCCTTGTGTAAATATATTGTATATACGTGTTTTATTATGCATGTATATTATGAGGAAGGTGCAGTGCTTGAGCATGTGTGGGTTGGAAGTGTAAATCAACCTTGCGTGATGTTCGCCTACGCATTCATATTATCTTTATGTCAATTACTTACAAAAGATCATGACTATCCCATTGTGCGTGTGGAAATAACCTGATGAAATTTACTTAACAGAGTTTATTGCTGATGTGACGAGTGACATACGCAAGAAAATACTTTATATGAAATACATATAATATATTTTATGTAGCAATGATAAAGTGAAAATTATTATATAAAATAATAAATATATAATTCAATTTGAATGTTATTATTGGAAATTTATAGTTATTTAAATGTGATGTGTAAAATTATGGAAATTGTTTTTATTTTATTTGAAATGCAAATGTGGGTGAGGCAGAATTTATATAAATATATTTACAAGTAAAATTAAATTTGTTGAAAAATTAATTAAATTCTTTTTGTATTGAATTATTAAATATATCGTATGGAAAAATTTTTTATTTTTAAAAGTAAAAAAATATTTAGATTGAATTTTACGCAAATTGAACCACATTATACACTTGTCGTATATCCGAGACATATAAAATATCCAATGTGCCAGCTTTAATCGTTGAAGTTGCCGCGAAATGCGCTTCCACGGTTAAATCCCTGGATTCCAACATGCACAAAGGCTGAAAATATACGTATATAGATAGATAGGGATGTATGTATATACTTACATGCTTGAATGTGTACATGGAGATCTGAAAGGCCAAACGTATAGGAGACCACCACCACCACCACCACCACTGTGAACGTTGGTGAGGGTGATCCAGGTCCGCGCGGAAGTAGAAACTTTGGGGATTACGAGAAAACCGGTGGGATCTGTTCTGAAAGCGAAGGGCTCTACTCCAATACTCTCATCTATTTTTTTTCCTTCTTTTTTACTTTATTTTTTGTCATATAATATAATATATATTTTTTTTTCAATTTTTTTTTGCACATTTTCTTCGAGTACTGAAAATCCCCAGTCTCGCACTATCTTTCAAGACTTTATAAAAAGCTTATTTTTTTCATACCAATTTTATATGATTTTTTTCCCTCTGTTTTTCTTTAGGAATCCTTTCGATCGCGGGTGGCTATGGATTTCACTGGCAGCGTTGGCAGGATAGTTGAAGATCCACTGGAAGCAATGGCCATTGCTGAGAGCGAGGGTCTTGCGTGGCGACGAACATGGCGACCACTGTCAAGATTACGAACCAATGTTCCACAAGTCGATGACACTATTCATGCGAATAAACCGTGGTTTCACAAAGCCATCAATAGAGAGAAAGCAGCGTTACTCGTTAAAGGGCACAGCAAAGCTAACGGGTAAAAACTTTCACAATTGCACTTATATTTGTTGAAGAAGAAAAAAAAAATAAAGAAATTATTGATTTTAATTATTTAAGATTTTAAGTAATGACAATTATATTTATTTTTTTATGATTTACTCAATTTTTTTATTTGAAGATAATTATAGATGAATATCAGA
>JAQQBR010001832.1:5442420-5480186 GCA_030347285.1 Microctonus hyperodae
AAATCAAAATAATTAATCACAAATAAGATATAAAAGATATATTAAAAAATCTTTTACTTGTGTTTATAATTCCCAGTTATCTTTTGAATTATGTATAATACAGAAAGATATATATTCATACTCAATACATATGTATGGTTAAGGAATAAAAGACTATTCGATTCACTTCAGTACATATATATATATACATATAAATGCACAAACACACTTGAGAATAACTTTAATTCTTTCTCTACACCTGACTATCCCATTCCTCCTTCCTTCACTCACTCAATTCATTCTCCCTCGTTTTTTTCTATTAACGCATCACGTACCTCCCGCTCTCCCTTCTCCATCAACCATCGGGAGAAGTGTATTCTTTTTATATTCATCCTTTTACCTCCTTCATCCTCGTGTTCATGGCGCCGGATTCTGAAGCGTAGTTTTTTATTCATTTTTAATTCATTTTTTTTTGTTTCTCCAACATTGTGATGCCTCCCAAGACGAGTTTCAGGTATATAATATTTTATAAAAGCCAAATCCATTGAATTATAGTTCTATTAATGTTATATCCGGAACCACAAGCGATATTGTTCAACACACATTCAAATATTACGCAGTCATTATGTCAAAATTTAGCAATTAATTTTAATTCAACAATGCCCAAGGTTTTTATTTCAAAGAATAATTTTTTTTTTCTTTGTCAATTTTCAATACAAATTTAAAATAGATTTATTAAATATTATTTATTTTATCTATATATATTCTACTAATGTGCAATGGAATATTATTTGTTAAAATTCAAAAACTCGATAGAAATCTTCATTGGAGCATGACTCACGTCGTCTGCACGTGGAATAATGTGTAAACCGCCTACGTTAGACTTTAACTCGACACTATTATCTACATACGTGTATGTATTTAAATACATATACATATAGATGTATATAACAGTCTCCCCCATACTGTCTCAACATACAAATCGATTCCCCTGCGCCACGACCCCGTATACAAGTCTATGTGCGGTTACGCCATTTCACCTTTACAACCACCCTTTCAAACTGGCTTTCAACTCTCATTTGCTCTGTGGGGATAAATACAAGCGCTGCTTTACTGTACACGATTGTGTATACCAATTTCAATATGTATATCTATATACCCTGCATATAAGCATCTTTACCATTCTTCTTTGAAAGTGGAACTAAGACTTGGATTGAAAGTACACGAAAGCACCGCGTGTTCTTGATGATGCGGAGAACGAGGCGAAGCCAACGACGATTGCTATTGTTTGCCTCAGGTTGCCATCACGACCTAACTTCTCAATTGTCTAAATCTCCACTGTCACATCCACATTACATATATGTATACACGTAGTGAATATATATACATTTATATATATTTTATTATTTTTATAAATTGTATTATTATAATTAAATCATGTTGCTCTTTATTTTTTTTTTATAAATTTTAAATTTTAGAAAAATTTCAGGTTACTAAAAATTATAAATTATTGGAAGATTTTATAGGAATATAGATATTAGATAAATTTATATATGTTGAATAAATTTCGGTTTCAATTAATTTAAAATAAAAATGAATTTTAACGATTAAATATAAAAATTAGACATTTTTTATTCTTTAAAGTTATTTAAATAGCTTAAAATAAAAATGTTAATAATATAAAATTATTCACAAAGATCTTCAATATAATATTTGATTTGAAGGGTTAATTTTTGTTTAAATTATAATTAATAAAAGGATCAAAAAAAAAATATTATACAAAGGAGGATATATTAAAAACTATTTCGTGGACACTTTGTGGAGTCTTTTGCGGACACGTCGACGTCAGCTTAACGAGCTTAGCTCGATATATTTTACATCCTGATAACGTCACGAAGGAACATTTCCAACCTTCTATAATATATATACATATATATATATAGTATTAAATTCATGAGGAAAGAGGGGAAGAGTGAGGATGGAAGCTTAATATCCTCGAGCACTTCCGGTAGAGAATTGAGAGTGCTTCAAGAAATTCCCATTGTCTCTGCTATTCGCGTGTATATACATATATAGATATATGTATATGTATAGAAGATAATACATATAATACCTATACATATTCTTGTCTAGTCATTAATCTGCAAAGAGAAAAAAAAAAGAAGAATGAAATACAAAAAAGAAACATTTTACGCGCACAACTCATACTTATTCCCCAAGGACACTTTGTGTGCTATATGTATGATCTGTATAAAATTCTCATTAGTCTCGGAGGATCTAACTGTTGGGCATTATTCTTGTATCGTGTGTATAACGTCGGGTACTATTATCGTGGACAAGAAATACAAATGATGAATTGAAGAAAAGAATAAGATAAAATGAAAAAAAAAAAAAGGAAAATAAAATATAAATCTTTTTCACTTCCGTTACAAATCCACACATGTCACAACTTTTATTTTGATATTATTTATGTCTAAGGATTTTATTAATAAAGTAAATTCTAAATATAAAATTAATTTTTTCCATTTTATTATTAATAAATAAATGCAACGAGAGCGATGGATTTTCTGAGAAGATCAAGGGGGAATAATTAAATAAATAAATGTGAATAAAAAATAACAAATGAAAAATTAAAAGTATATTTATCATGAAATTTTAGTTGATGAATTAGTAGTATATAATGAAGGTGATTTTTTTAAAGGATAAACACACATGTGAGTTGTTTAGAAAATTTTTAGAGTTAGTATATAGAGAGACATTACATTTTATTTATGTATACATATAAATTTATATGTACATAGGTATGAGAGATGAGTTATTATAACATGGAAGGGGTATTGCACATCATTCGCTTAACGTGCCAACATCCGTTGGGTTATAGTTGTCGACTTAGCAAGAAGCTATATAGTTTGTTATCGAGTTAGTGCAATGCGCTAACGAGCTATCGCGCGAAAGTCAGAAACTTTGGTAGCATTTACCATATATAACGTATATGTGTATGTATGTAGGTATATTATATAAGAATAGATTACCTACATATGTGTATAACTTATAGGTATACGTGGATATTTGTGAGTTATTCGCTTTAGCTTCTATCAATTTTCGAAACATTTCTTCCTCACTCAATCGTAAATTTATCTTTTCATGACTTTTTCTTATTTAAGATTTATCAGTTGGTTAAGTTGAATTATGAATTGTTTTTCTTGCTTTTAATTATTTATTATATTTGTTTTAGGTTTTTAATTTTATTTTAATAGTTGTTTAGATATTAATTGATGATTTTTTTATTTTTAAATTTGTATTATGAATTTTAATTGTTTTAGAGTACATGCACGACGAGAAATATGCACTTCATGCGAAGCTGAGTGAAGTTGAGAGCTTGAAAGGTGAGTTTTCGCATGGATACATTGTTTGAATATTAATTTTAAGTGGCAATAACGCAACAAAAGTAAAGGATAAAATGAGAATTATTAAATTGCCTTAAAATAAATAATAATGAAAAATAAAGTTCTGACAAAAAAAAAATTGATATTTAAATATTTTGTTATCAATAAAATATTATATCACACTGTAACATTACGAAATAATATTTATTTATTTCTACACATGTGTATTTAATATTTATTATTATATTAAAGAAATAATTTTAATTATTTTTTTTTTTTACTATTGCTCGATCTAATTATTTATCACTTTCTTTGATACACATGATACGTGCTTTTATTTTACCACACTCCATATCGTCTTTGATACATACATACATTATACATATGTACATATATATGTATACCTATGTATGATAGTGATCAGTCTGCACGCAAAACACCACTCAGTTTTACTACTTCGACCTGTTTCCACGTGCACGCGTTGGTACATGTATATTAAACACACATGAACATTGTTGGAAAATTATGATCACGCGATTTTATTTATTTTATTTATGCATCAACTAAAAGACCTCATGGCATGATTGTAAAAAAAAACGACGGAAAAAAATATAGGAAAATAATTAACAATACCGATGATAAAACATCACGGAAAATAATTCACACATTATTAAATAAAATAAAATGAATTATTGCTACGTATTTATTCACGTAATGTCAACGGTTTTAAATATAAATATAAAAATGTCATGGTATTATTTTGGTTAGAGATTAATTTTAGATAAAAGAATAATTTTTTTTTATGTGAATAAAAAATATTGAAATAAAAATAAAAATCGCAGTGAAATTCTGTTATTTATTATTGTAGTAATTTATATTTATATGGATATATGTGTGTGGTATGTGTATAAATACGGTTGAAGTATTATGTAGACGAAGAATTACGAGAGCATATATATAAAATCGATGAATGCGATCCGGACGTTACCCATGATCCGACTAATAGCCATAAAAAACTTCCTCGCCAGCCAGACGACCTAAAACGTAACGATCCCTGTCCCGATTTACGACCGCAACTTTATCCCCTTCTTTTGTGCATTGTACCACGGTAAGGTAAAAATATGAAATCATAAATTTTACGATAAGAGCACATAAGAGAAACCATGATGTGTTTATATATAAAACAAGTTTGTGAAAAATGACAAACGATTATTAATTTGACGAATAAAAATATTTAAATGTATTTATATACCATTTAAATTGAAAGTTTAAAAATTATATCAAAACAAAAATCTTTTAACATCATTATAATTTTATTTATTTACTATTATTTTTTTTTTCAGGAAAAATGGAGAAGTTGTCAAGTCTCCTTGAAGTTTCATTCGCTTTCATAATTTTCCTTACTCTCTTGATTATATTTTTGCTACTAAAAACATTGTTGAAATTAAAAATAATTAATGAAGCGTTAGGCAAAATTTTTGGGCAAAAATGGATGAAGGTAATAGAAAGAATTATGAATATAATATATTTATATGTTGAATGTAATGATTGATTTTATTTTTATTATTTATATTATGTTTATTTATTTATGATTAATTTTTTTCTTATATTATTAATTAATTGTTGTAGAGCACGAAGAAAAGTAATGACAAAGTGCGCTCAACGATGTGGAGAATAATGGTAGCACAGTGAAATCACAACAGCAGAACAACACGCAGCTGATTATGCCGACGATAAGTGCAAATGTTGCACCTTTATCGCAGAGTTCTAACAATTATTTAAACAACAAATACCTCCAGCAATATATTATCATAATGTTAAATTACCAAGGAGACTATTTGAAATTTTACATATGATAATCCGACAATGACACCATGCTCAAAATCAACTGCACAATTAAAATCCAAACATGAAAGCTTTTTTTCAAATCAATAATTATATTATCAGGTATAATATCCATTTCAATATTTTATAAAAATAAATAACAACGTTCTCATTGTTATTTACTTGTTCTAAATGGCGAAATGTAAATTTAAAAAAATTTATTATACACTTAAAGCATTTTTGCAAACAATGACAAAATTTTTTATCAAAAAAAAAATAATCGAAACAAAACTATTTAAATAATTATTTTTATTATTAGTATAATTTTTTTTTATTATTAAATATTTGGTAAATAGTTACGACGATATTTCATACAATGAACCATGCGGCTGTGGGACTTAAATTGTATTTTACACATTTAAAAAATATTTAAAAATATGTTAAATATAATTGAATCTCTTAATTATAAAGTACATTTTTTTTTTCGAATTATAACTTAATTATCAGTTTACAGAAATATAAATATATATTATGAATATTATATGAATTGAATGAGATTTTAAATTCAAAAGTAGAATAATTAAATTTAGACGACAATACCACCTATTATAGTCATATTATTTATAAGTATATCGATACCTTATCAGCCATTCCGTCCATGAAAGGCCTTAGGAGCAATAGCAGTGCGATAAAAACGCGTGCTTTGCATAGGTCGGTCACGTGCAATATGGAAATACGCGGCAAGAAAACTTAATTGTCTTAAGTAAAAAAAAAATGTAGAAAAAAAAAAGCATTATGAATATTAATACAGTGATGCTTATAAAATCCATTAATCCAAAATGAATATTAAATCATTAAACGAATTATAAATCAATAATCAAAAATTATTATTCAAAATTGATAATGTATTTATTTTAATTTTTAGTCTATATCAATTATTAATTTTCGTTATATTTTATTTATTCTGCTGCGATTTTCCTAGTGCAAAGATCGACTTTAAGTTAATAAATAATTAAATTAGGGATACGATGTATAAGCTAAAAAAAAAATACTGCAAAATGCACATATGTATAATCAATCCATTAATTTGTTAATTAATTGATTAAATCAGAGTATGATAATTATTAAAGTAGTATCTAATGTTGAGCATTTTTTTTATCAAGAGTGTTCAGTCTTCCAGAATGCAGGATATTAAATCATTTTGCCCTAAGGCAGCTATTAAATATAATTATGATAAAGAATTCATATTTTATTTTAATAATTTAATTGTATAGGTGATAATTACAAAAATTTATTAATTCAATTGATTGGAGCAAAATACAAACGATTATATGTGATTCGTAGAAACAAATTTTCAACGTAAATTAATTTGATACTAGTTCTCAATATTTTAGATTTATTAAAATTTTGTTGACTAATTCTGAATTAGGTGAAATTAAATTAACATATAATCATTAAATTGTGTTACAGTTGAAGAGAAAAAATAATTTTTTTTATATTACAAATTTCCATTTTGGTTTATTAAATAATATTGAAATTATAGAAGTTGATGGTCGTTCACTTGTTTGATTGATCATTAATTTCTTGGATTTTATTTTATGAGTAATATCCTATTAGAATTTTATGGTAGATAGAACATAGATAATAGTATAAATTTATTTTTACTTTAGATATTGATTAATAATAATAATTTTAAGATAATATGAAATACTAAAATGATTATTATTTCATTTTTAATTTCTTTTCATTCACCACATTACATCACATTTATGTCTGGAGTGCTTTGTTAATTTAGAAAACATGCTTAAACATTTTTGCATCGTGTAGATAGTTAGATATGTAATGTTTTAGCAATAATTTTTCTTTTCATGTATTAATTGATATTTTGTTGTTTGATTGTGCCTTCTAGGATATATCAACAATGTGCGCCGGCAATGCAAATAAAATTATTAATGCTCATCAGCATTAAATGTAATTGTAAAAAGTTATTTTGGTAAAATTGAAAAAAAGTATAAGCGAAAAACGAAAACAAATGAAGAAAAAAAGAAATAAAAAAAAAAATTTCTTCATTAATCATATACATTACAATAGATTTATAAATGTATAATCTCAAAATTTATTGAATTTTTATTTTATGATTTATAATCATAGACATTTTGTCAATATATTGACCTAACTAAACCCGGATTTTTGTACATAAATACGTAGCTTGTAATAAATAGAAAATATAATTATAAAATAAAATAATTTCAAAAATATTTACGGATTAGTATATTTTTAATTAATTTCAAATTAATAATTATAAAATATTAGCAATATTTTATCATGCAATAACGGATTTATTTTCTTAATTTATATACAAATATATACAAATATTTCTTGAAACAATACAATATGTGGTTATTTATTTTTTCAAGAATACGAATTTTTTTTTCTCGTTTTCATTAATTAGCAAAGACATGTAACAGAATTACAATGTTTAAATTTACGATATGTGCTTGCAGATATAAGTCTTAATAATGTCGAACTATTTATTTCAAATATGAACTAATGTGGATAATGTATTAATATGTTTCTGTACAAATATTATATTAAAGTGAATAATGAAAAACGATCTTCTTAAATATCAAGTAAATTAAAATTAAATTAATCATTACCCGCTTGTTTGAATAATTAATTAATACACAGCCATTAATTAATATAGCTGTTTTTTTATATTTATTCAATAATAATTCATAATCTAAAAATGATTCAAATTTGAAAATTTCAATTCTAAACACTTAATTCAATTTTTTGTTTCATACGCAATAGCATTCACTTATTTGTGATACATATATTAATATATAACTCTTAAATTAACGATATGTATAATTGTTTCATCTGATGAATTTCATCGAATTCACTCGTTAATTTTGTAATATTTCTACGAGAAGACTCCACGATTACCTGAAATATTTGAGACCACTATTTTTTTTCATTTCAATCATTATGCATGTATAACTTTTCATTGAGAAAAATTCAACAAGTTGAATTAAAATTCGTCAAATTGGATAAATTTTTTTTCAATATAAATTAACATTTTTATGTTTTCAGAGGCATCTCTGAATGAATTGGATTATCATTCAGTATTGTACTGTCATGCGAAGCGACATCAAAATCCAACATTAATGGTTTTAATTTTGCTGCAAATCAAATAAAAAATATTTCAATCATTCAATAAATCAATTGAAACAAAATAATTAAATAATTTGTAAAAGTTTTGTCATAATTACATAAATTAGAAGCAGTACTGCCGATTCGAGATGATCTTATTGACGATTCACTTTCCTGAGTATTTGATCTGATAATATTTCCTGTATAAAAACCAAATTAGATTATAATATATATTAAATAAAATACGAAATATGTATTAATATTTATTTGTTCATGACGAATTAAATAGGCTTTTAAAAGTATCATCAACAAAATCGAATGAAAAAAACCTAATAATGCAATACCATTAAGAACTACAATTGGAGTAGCTGGTGTTGGTAAATATGGTGAACTTCTATGTTGTGTCATTACCAATTCCTTTGTATTTTTTTCTGGTTTCATCAATACAATATAAACTTTTGGAAAGAACAAACAACCCAACTGAACTAAACCACTTAATGACAGTGACAAAGCAAGAGTAACAACTCTTATAGCACTGCTTGTTGATGCCAAATACAGAGGCACAAATCCTAGCCATAATATCATTGTTGTATAATTTGTAAAGGCTATGTGACGTGTTTCGTTAAATCCTTCAGGACATTTTCGTGTTTTTACAGCATAAATTGTACAAATGACTGAAATTTAACAAAAACATACAAATACATCCTTCTATTATTTTTTTTTTCTATAAAATAAATTTTGAATGTCAATTTTTATGTCTTACCTATCAAAATGAATGGATAAATTAAACCAATCATGTACGATCTGTCGTCTAATCCACGACAAATTCTCAATCGTGTATCTCGTGTTGGATATATGTGTGCTATTGACGGTGGTATTTGTAATAACCAAACGGCATTTATTATCACTTCAATAGCCGTTAACATTCCAGTTATTATTAATTGTGATCTTGGACTTGTGCATTTTGGTTTGTGTGGACTGTGACAATTCATATTAAATATCCGATGAATACGATTTGTTTTTGTTACTAATGCAGCGTAACATAATGTATAACAAAATCCAATACCAAATCGAGTTATCGCACATGTTTCATAATTTGGTTCAGCAACGACAGCAAATGTCATTAAAAATGAAACAAGAGTACCGAGTAATAAAAGAGATGATAGTTCACGACCAGATGCTTTTATTACAGGTGTATCACTGTATATCCAGAATACTGAGAGAACGAAAATCGTTGATAGTACACCTGCAACATATTTAATGGTATATTTATGTTTGAAGGAATAAAATGAACTCGTAAAGTTGCAGAAAAAATTCAAGACGTAAGCATTATATATATTTACAATTTCCTTGGGATATTTTAAGTAGAATCTTTATCCAGAGAGATTGAAGAATTATTTTTTTTTTATCTTATTCAGATCAAAAATAAAATAATCCAAAGATATAAAAAGTTTACGTCAGAGTTTGAAGTACAAACTACATAACTTTGAGGAAAAAATTTCATTTTCAATGATCAAATAACTGTAACATCTGTTATACAGCATTCTCATGAACGACACAATAAATAATAAAATTTCTCAATAGTTTTCCAATAAAAAAATTTTTAAATCAACACAAGATGTTGAAGCTAAAATCCCAGTTCTCTTTTTATAAAAAGAAAAAAAATTTTTCAGGAAAGAAAGAAAGTTTATAATTTCAACTGATAAGAAAATATTAATATTCATATCAAAAACAATTACCACAACTTGCAACAGCCATTGCACCAACTGCCCACGGGCTTGAATAATCTATGAAATCTTCTTCAATATGTGCACAATATTTTTTATCGCTCGTTGGACGTGTGCCCACTTCACAATCCTCACATCTATAATCATCAACTTTGTGCTGATACTGTCCACAATTACGACAACGCCAACAGCACGCGTCTTGTTTTTCACGGACTTTAACTTGATGAGGATGACAGGGTTTGGCGCACGTTGAATTAGGAAAATACTGACGGCCCAACTCATTTTCACCACGATATTTCATGATATTCGTATCAATGTGAAGAATTGGTTCGCCACGATCACTTTCTGAAAATTATTGATACAATAAAAATATTAATATAAGTATTAATGCACATTATTAATATATATTAATTATTTGTTGAATAATCATTATTTAATTACGTGTATAATTTCCGACGACATGCCAACGATATACTCCATCGTGATCCTTTTGAAAATTTAATATTGAATATCGCGGTGGACCATCAACGTTATTCATAAATCGGAATGGATTACCAGCATCATCTGCAAAGCACAATTTATTCATATATTCACGTGGATCCCGTCAATGTATATCCGCACGATCAATAATGAATTTCTATTGAATTGAACATCTTGGTTGCACTTTACAATTTGATGCTTACCGTTGAACGTGACGGAGTTCAAGTATTTTGATAATACCTCACCGTCAATGTGTTTCATTGTTTCACACATACCAATAAAATTTTTGCCACATAAATCCACCTGTAGATTATGAAGTGCATGTGCAACAGCATAAACGGCATCTCTAACAAAGTGTATAAATTTTTGTTGCCGATAACCCGTATGTAAATTAATTTTGATTGATGTATCATTACAATTATCCTGAAAATTTTTTATCATTATTAAGATTTCCAGTAGGAGATTAAAATATTATTAAATGATTAATTCTTGAATTTATTATTTCATATTTATTTAGTATGTATTATAATAATTTTACCTGTTTGGTCTCATCACATCGATGATTTTCCTTCCATAATTCATTAAACCACGGATTAATGTTTGTGTGATTAATAGTTAAATTAGTGAAATAATCATCGAAACCAACGAGATGATGGGCCAATGGTTGCACAGCAAGTGCACCGTGCAATGCAATCATCTCTTGATCTTTACTATGACTACCGAGATTAAAAAATTCACGATGATTTGTGTTTGACCAAGCATCACTTCCTATCCAAACAAATCGAGTTCCCACTCCAAGACGCTGAGCAGCTTCTAAGACACGAACTGTTGACATTTTTTCCGCAAACAGTATAACCACTAGTACCAAAAAAATATATAACAAATTATTATTTCATTAATAATCAACAATCAATAAAAATAAATGTTAATCAAATTGTTCAAATTTTTAAATCATCGCAATATAATTAAATTTACTTTAAAATTATCATGATAAAATTAATTCCGAAATCAAAATAACACAGCATACATATTGTTTATTGATAGATTTAATATTAGTTTAAAATTTATATTCGATGATATACAATAAAAAAAAATAAAAGAAGTTTCTTTTTTTGATTTAGCAACGTTTTTTAATTAAGTTAATGAAAATAAGTAGAATAAAGAAAAAACAAGGAATACATGACATCAACTCGAAATTCTATTAGTAGCAGGAAAATAGAGAATGAACAACTTTCGCCCGTCAGATTAGAAACAAAGCACTGGCAAAAGACGAATTGATTTAAATTGATTGTATACATATACATATAGGACAAATATACATAGTAAAGTAAATGTGAGAATGGGTATAGGTCGGAGTGAGCAAATGAGAAAGATAGAAGTGGAGAGAATCGATATTGTGGCAAACGTACCACGAACTTCTGTCTTGTTCGCAATTGTTCGAATAACGTTGTCGTAGTCCTCAGCAATGAAGCGTTCCTTGTCTATTCTCTGTGGTGCACTGAAGCAAATTGAATAGTTGCTTGCCAACGAAACAAGGGTCTCGTATCCATGATTACCGTACTCGGTGTCTGAATAAACCACTGACACATAAGTCCACTCAAATCGTCTGAAGCAATGTCAATATACAAAAAATTTACTCTCAACATGATCTACTATAACAATTAAATAACATTATTATATTTATATATATATATATTCATATTTCTCTAGATAAATTCTTAGAATTATTTTTATGATAAAGAATTTTAAATTAAAAATAAAAAGTTAAGGAATGAATGAAATTTTGTTTTTTATTTGAATTCTTTTAACGTCAACTTACTTTAGAATTTCAAGCATTGCATGAGCTTGATTGACGTCGCTTGGCACAGTTCGAAAAAAATGTGGATATTTTTCTTTACTACTGAGAGATGGAGAAGTGGCCATATAAGAAACCTGTGGTACCGAAAATAATCGAAGCATTGAAGCAACCTAGCAACAGAAATAAAAAAAAAAGTATATATATTTCTGTTTGCTATTGTCGAATAATTTTTTTCTCTCCTACATTTTTCTCAGCGAAATCTTTATGACAACAAAGAGAAATATTTCAGTGAATGTGTAGACTACAAGTACGATAACAAAGTTACTGAAGGCAACAATATTACTAAGAAGACAATGATGATAAAGATGTTCAATAAATAAAAACAAAAAAAGATTTAATAAAAGAGAAATAACAGATATTTCTTCTTTCTATTCTTTTATTTTATCTTCTATCTATAATATGATTAATTCTTTATTGACGTGTTCTTCCTACATCATGTCACCAACAAAACATTATCGTGTCTTCAAGTAAGATATCGTTAACTGAACAGAATTAACTCACCCACTGACACATCAAGAGAACCTTTGTTTGTTCCGCTGTAGGACTTTATTAAAGCGACAAGTTAAATACTGTGCTATTTGACATTTGTTTACACTAGTGGTAAAAGACATTGCAAGACAAAGAAATGTAGGGAGGGAGAATTAAACCGAAAAAAAAACATCAATTAATTCTATGTAGTAATTTAGAGAGAATTAATTGGACTTGGCAATGGAAAAAGCTTTTTTGATTAGAGTTTCAATCAATAGATAATTTGATTTCGCTTCATTTATTTATTTATATTTTTTTTTATCCTACCTGCAGTGTCACTGAACTTGATTGTGCACCAAGGACCGCCACAACTTTATCAAATCCACCACCTAAAAATTTTGGAACACTACCATCCAAACATTGAAACTCTTGCTTATGAAATGCATTGATATGAGCTATGAAACCTATAATAAAAATAATTAATTATATTTTTATAATGAAATTAAGTGTGTACATACATATAATTTTATTTGATTTTTTCTATAAATATACAATTGTTGCCTGACCTTTGACAAAGTTCAAAGCTTGAACTAAAGCATGATTGGAATTGTCACATGAGTCAAAAGCAAGAACACCGAGGCGTATACCAGGGAGAATTGTCGAATCCTGATTTATCTGTTGTACAGTGTAGAGCATAGCCTCGAGGGGCTGAATTCCATCTTCTACCTGTAAGTAAAAGAATAAAAAAGTGAACAAAAAAAATACAAAAATAATAGTTTATAGTGAAGAATAAATGTAGAAAGCAGAGTAAGAAAAGAAATTTATGAAAAGTTTTCGAATACACGTATATTTTCAAGATCGAATCGATATCGAGAAGTAGAATTCTTTTTTTTTTTACTGTTACGTGTGCTCGAAGGAATCCCAACCGATTGGCGCCTCGCCAACTCGTGCCAACTATTTGTTTGCTTGATTTTTTATTATCATATGTATAGTTTTTTATTATTCTATTGTTTTTTTTTTCTTGCCATTCTCTTGAAATTCAAAGGGCAAGCAAAAGGGTGATGTTGCCATCTCTTGACTCTGGTACTACCTTCCTACACAATTTCTGAAGTACTTTCGAAGCACATCCACTTATCATTAACTCAAAAACTCTTGAAAAAACTCTGTGAGGTTCAAATGATTAATTTAAATTTCGTTTCTTTTTTCTTCTTCCTACATCATTATCACAATGTACAATAAAATAAATTTTATTCTGATTTACCTGGATTTTTCCACAACTTTCCCCATTTATTCCCTTTCTATGAACGGGAAATAACGCCCCTAGAGTGATGTCACCAGTGACATTCACGTAGAGATTGACATTAGCGTAACATCCAGCCACCATAAACACCACTACCAGCATCAGCGTTATCATTACCAGCCAAATCCTCATTGTTCACGTGATTAACTTTGTTGAAGTAATGTTCTACTTTTATTCCAACAGTTTTATCCACCACGGAAGCATCAATTCGATCCAATCCAAGTTTAGACATATCTGCGTCAGAGAATTAAAAGAAAATAAACATTAAGTTGAATAAAAAAATATATCATGACTGGTAAATAATCAAAATACAAAATGCGTTTCGACTTTTTTAACATTATATCCCACACCCACCACAAATATATATTTGTATACTCAGCCATATACATTCTCCTTTATTCCCATATTTTCTCAATATTTTTTATTTTTTTATTTTTATTTTTTTTGCGTCTCGGAACGTCTGGATATTTGAAGTGATATCGATTTTTCAAACACTCGATAAAACGAATCTGAGAGTACTATTCTTTGTTACTTATATTCATATACAATATTGAAATCACAAAGTTACTTACGAATGCTTCTTATTAACTTCTCAATGCTTCCATCAATACATTTCGTAATCTCCTTTTTTATCTTCCCTTTTTATTTATTCATTTACTCTTTCATTTTATTTTATTTTACTTTGTAATCCATCTGCACAGATTATACTCAATACCATAAATTCTGAGGGA
This sequence comes from Microctonus hyperodae, assembly GCA_030347285.1. Taxonomy (NCBI): domain Eukaryota; kingdom Metazoa; phylum Arthropoda; class Insecta; order Hymenoptera; family Braconidae; genus Microctonus; species Microctonus hyperodae. Next base: position 5,457,327 of record JAQQBR010001832.1, read on the forward strand.
CTAAAAAGATCCCTCTGACTTGATTTAATTGCTTTATTTATATACATACATATATAAATAAATAAATACGAGATTAATGAAAATAAAAATAAATCCCAAAAAGTTATATTGTGTTCCAAATAAATTAACATTAATTACCGCTTTTAATTAATATTTTTTTTTTCTTCTTATTTTTCTTTTATTCATTCTTTCCTTAATTTGAATTTCAAAAAACGAGGTTGAATAAAATTCTATGACTACAATAAAAATGAAAAAAGTGTAATAAAGATTGATGGGATAGGAAAATATAAAAAAAGGCAGAGAGAAAAAGAGAGAAAGTTTTTTGCAAGAGACCAATAAAAATAATAAAAAAAAAAAAAGTGCGAGGAAGATGAGGGTAAACGTGAAGCTTTCCAAGAAGTAGCACAACTGTAAAAGTATACTCGAATGTATGTTTAAAAGTCTAATATGAAGCCACCAATATACATCAATATATATGTAGGTATACAAGATCATTATACAACTTTACAATATACATTAACCGTACTCAGACCTATAATGATAAAATTGTACAGAAAGTGAAAATCATCTAGACTGGATATCAATATAGCGCAAGCTTTAATTACATCATAATAATGACTACAATCGGCTTTTATCAACGTTAATATACTCACGAATAACTCATTAAAGCACCTGCCTCCCCTGCACCTTATTTTTTTTTTCATTGTTCGATTTTTTTTATGCTGAAAGTTTTATGCCAATAAAACTTCAACTCATTTATCACATCAAGTGCTCGTGGTCGTTGTTCAGAGAAGCGTATGGTACTGATTGAATTATTGGTGTTTGAATATACAGCCCATTCTAATTAATTGTATTTACCAAATTGCATCATATATTGGTGTATATTTATTATAAATACAGATAAATATTAATTAATTGTCTCTTGATAATAATCAATCATCAAGTAATATTAATCAATATAATTATTATGAATTTATGTATTTACACGTAAATATATCAGAGGATATAATTATGGACAATTGTCAGATATTCAATAAATTAATTGTAATTGGAATTTATTATGAGATTTTATTAATGATTCGAATAAATGTCTAATTAGTAATAATAAAAGTATTCTTATTTCTTTTATTTTTTGTTAAAAGAAGAAAAATATTTTTTTGAACTAGACAGTTTTTGAAATATAAATCTCAAGTAGTATGAGATATATTTAGTCAGACCGATGTGCCAGACACAATGCCAAATGGTTAATTCTTTAGGGTTGCCAATTATATTGTCCTCGGAAAAAAAAGGTGAAAAATTTTTTTTTCGACGCTTAAAGTTCATAAATACGGTCAAGGCTAATTGGCAAATACGCCAAACATTAAATATTAATTACAGCACCTATTTTTTTTTCTAAAGTAAAGTTAAATATGAATACACATATGCATATTAATTTACTTTTTTACAACTAATTGTCAGGGATATGAATTCAAATATTTAGTAGTAGTAATGCTTGTAATGTGTCTGTGATCCACTACTTTATAATGCTCTTGATGTGCACACTTGACTCTCTCTCTTGTATTACCATCACATGGGAATATATAGAAGCCACCGCATTGCGTATGTCAGCTAACGTGATTAACTATTCTCTATAGTATACTGATTCGTTAAGCGGAATAATAAACTCATGTATAAATGACGAATATATAATTCTATGCATTAAACATTTTTGAATAATATGAATGATACATGAGAATCGTACTCACATGAGATTTTGTATTTTATTTATATGTTGTAATTATTCATATTGGAAAATGGGAAACAGTATTTAATTCATAGAGATAAAAAAAAAATAATTGTGATGTGTATAACAGATAAGTATATTTTGTTTGATGAATACAGAGGTTGGATTGGATGAATTTTAAATCTAATATAACTGTTGTGAATCGATTGTAATATCTATGTAATTGAATTTGCGCAGAATCGTAAAATACCTGGATTATGATTAACGCAAAAAAAAATAGACTAATAAAATTTTTAACAGTGATGAATATAAAATTTAAATTAAAGTTTCTCTGATATATAATTCAACACCTCGATATATTTAATTCACCCCTGTAGGGATAAAAGAGCAAATTTTTTTTATTCGTTTATATTTACATCTCATGAATTTATTTATGAAACATTTTTTATTATATTGATATTTTATTTCAGAATTTATTTTTTTGTTTTATTGATTTTAAATTCGAATCAATAATAGCAATTCTATAATTCGTAGTATTAACAAAGTTTTTTATTATTTTTTTATTTACAGTTTGTATATAAATACATATAATAATAGTACACTCTTTTTTTGAACAGTCTATCAACGTTTAATTTTTTTTTTTTTTTCAATTGTGTAAAAGTTTTTTTATGGAATTTATTCCGTTTTGTGAATCCAGCAATAGCAATATTTTTTCAACCGTAAAATTACCAGCAATTTCCAATTAAACTGCCATTGCTCCATGCAAAAATCGAAATAGGAAATCCACCGCAGTATATAGCGCCTCTCTCCTCCTCCTCTTTCTTTTCATGTACACTCACACACATACTGACATATATTCAAGTATATAATAATGAGTTCATCGGTAAAATTTTCGATTTCATACAGCCCACGTCTAAATAAATAAAATATAGCAATATTTTTTTAATAGTAAACTTAAATCGGTCGAATAAAAAAGAATAAAAAAGAAGTGACTACATAAAAGTTTATAAAATATTTGTAATATTCAAATGTTGTGTTCCATTAATATTACACGATGGTATCGATTAAAATGTCAATGATGATATAAATAATATGAATAAAAAAAAAATTATATCTAAAAAAAAAAAATACAAATTAAGGGAAAATATAAAATGTCAAATGCAGAAGCGATGCTTTATCATACGCATTTCTAAAGGGTATTCGAATTACATACCAGGGTGATATAGATATTTGTTTAAATACATATTCACATATATTATAAATAAATAATAGTCGAGAATAAACCTTTGATATCATGAATGAGCGTTTAATATCAAAGAAATGTAATTTTATGTATTATAAAGCATGAAAAATTATGAAAAATTTATTGTATATTTCGGAGAGAAGTTTTTTTTAATTAAATATAGGATAGGAAGTTTTTTTTTTTCTTTTGCTGAAAACTCATTTTGTTTTTAAAGAATAAATTGAAGCGATAGTCTGCGGCAGGTGGTGCATGTTAACCACGTGTGTCCATCAAACTGCCAAGAAAATTGTTGAGTGAAATGATAGAAGAGAAAAAAAAATAAAAGCTCGAACAAATGAGAAACGAAAGGAAATTTCACCTTGTTAACAACCCGATGAAAATTGCTTACCGGATTTTCCTGCCACCGGATACTGCATTGCCACCGGACAAATTGGCGTGTTCGTCGTGTTTTAACACCAACGACAAATTCCTTCAACCGGTTGTAAAAGTGGTGCGCACTTCCATCTCGATCAAATTTTATTTTCAACAGTCGCGCAGTATATCTATGGATATACAGATATATATATACACGAAAAAAAAAAAAATATCCAATAGCAATACATCAGGAGAAGCGGAAAAAAACAGAGGAAAAAATAGAATAAAACATTTCTCAACTATTAAGAAGTTTGAGTTATTAGAAAATTTCCCCGTTTTTTTTTTGTGTTCAATCCGATTTGTGACGTAACAGACCATTGTATATTATGATAAAAGAATTATTGAAAATTGGCTGATGGCCAATTTGAAAGAATCACCAATAAATCATAAATTTAATTCTTTTCTGAATAAAAATTTCTCATTATAAAAAAATTATGCACGAATATAACGTATATACTCGATTAATAAACGCCGAAATTTTAAAAATTATTGTAGTTCCATTCATCGTACAAATGAATCAATGATATTTATATGCAAAGTAAAATAATAAAAGAATAGAAAAATAAAAGAATAAAATTTTCAAACTGTATTAATAATTAATTTACTTATTTTCATCTGTCAAAACTTCGACGTGAATATTTCAATATGACCAAAATATCCATCACACTTATCGTTTTTTATTTCTCTTTCTCGTTGTATCACGTTTTCTCTTTAAAAACCTATCCAACAAATAACGCAATGGCATTTAGATTACACTCATAAAATATTTTGAATACGTTCATCAATACATACAAATAAATATACGTGTATATATCGGTTAAATTCAGTATTGAACAATCGATTAAATGAAATTCTTCAAATTCACACCATCACATCTCATAAATCATCCAAATACCTTTATATCAATAAAAATTTATATTTATTCAATTTGTCAGGGGTTTTTTTATTTTTATTATTTGATTAATAATAAAATTAAATAATAATATTGAGAAATAATTTAAAATATTTTTTTTCATGTCTTGTGATCTCTAAAATTATAAAATATTAATAAATCAAAATTGATTGATCTATATTTGGGACACAACTGAATCAACAGCGCTTTTTTTTTCGATAATAATATTTTTAGAAGCTCATCATACAATCTGACCTCCTATTAATATATATATATCCCTTATATGTTAACGTAAATAATTTGTCACCGAGTACGAGAAAATAAATTTTCATTTATTTTTGTTTAATTATATAAATATTTATACGTTCATTCAAGATTTTTGCCATCTCCGTATATTTATATTATGAAGAAATAAAAATAAATAACACTGATATCTATTTTTTTTTCTCTAATAATAAACCTTTTATAATTAAATGAAAAGAATTTTTTTATTCCAGTATCTAATTTTACTACTTTTATCATTAGTAAAATAATTACAATTTTATCAATACCATTATGGTATCATCAAAACTATTTCTACCCGAATTTATTATAATACATAAAAACCTAAATAAATATTTCGACAATTTGTAAATACATAACATATAAAAATTTAATCCATTCATAAAATTGTATTAAGCTACACATAAAAAACACAGTTTAATATACCCTGAAAATTCCAATTCCTTTTACGAATCAACAAAATAAATAAAATAAAACAAAAAAAAGGTGCGCTTGTACAAACTTATAACGATGAAATAATCGCAATGAACTCGAATAAAATTTTCACTTTATTCATCTCCAATATCGCCTTTACATATCCATACACGCCTACAAATAAATCAATATATTACTCAACGAGAATAATTACTAAAATTTAATTGGACTATTTATACAAGTCTACAATTTCACATCCCGTCTGACTATTGCAACACAATATCCACGTGTTTAACTATTTTATAATTTGATTTATTAACTGAACTCTCTTTATTATATTTTCTTATTTATTCATATCATTATCCAACCGAGTTCCTCTTGTTTAACTCGCTTTATTCCATCCAAAGTAATTTATTTAAATTAATCATTGATGTTACAATATATATTAGCATAAATGGTGAGTCTATGATGTGGATCCTATTCAACTCAATACTCATCTGCACTTGACATGATGAATATGACGAGAAATTTCCATACACTAATAAATAAATATGAGTGAGAAAGGGCTCATTGTTATTCGATCATATCCAGTTGTTGGATGCACTCAATATGTATGCATGAATGCTCAATGTTAATTTACCATTTTGATTTCATCCATAATTTTATTATATTCATATAAATATAATACAGAATATTTTATATTCATTATAAACATTCGCAACTTCACGCTTTTATGAATTACTTTTTAATTCTTTTAATAACCCTTACTACAAAGTATTTAAACACGTTCAATAATTTTTATATTACTAGTGAAAATTTTTTTTAAATTTGCAATCATAAATTGCAGTAGTGAATAATTTTGTTATATTATATTATTGAGAGATGTCAAGGTATTTTTTTATCGTTGTGTATATTATTAGAGTACAATTATGAGTGGCTATATGATGTGTTGAAAAGTTGAGTGTATGAGTAAAGTATATAAATGTAGACAGTAGTGAGAAAGGACTGAATCTCTCTTATGTTCAACCAAAGACAAATGTCACATAGTATATATGTGCTAGCTTAACTATATGGACATATATACTCGTGATGCGAGTCAAGAGCTTCGTGTCTAATTAACTTTTACAAGAGCCTTTCATTTTTGTGGTAGTGAAAATTAAAAAAAAAAATAGTAGTAAAGAAAGAGGAAAAAAAATAAATATTAATATGTAAGTATTAGACATTTTTATGTGTATGCAGTGTGAATATGTATGTATATTTGTGCATGTGAGCATTTTATGGATAAAAATGTGTGGTTGGATATTGCAGAGGATACATGTGAAGCTTGCATGAATACAGCTTTAAGCAAAATATGAAAATTGTCCGAGGTCTTTGAGTTGTAAATAAATAATATGGTGTGTCTTGAGATTGACAATATGTAACCAACATCAAAATTTATATATTTATTTGCTGAGTACGGCTCATAGAATTCTCACATTGAAATGAAATGAGGGAAGGAAAAAAAAGGGCAAAATAATGAAGAAAAATTGAAATAAAAAAAAGGAGAGATAAAAACAAAAAGAATTTTCTTCGGCATCATCGCATTGGTGAGAAATTGTTTCTCGCATTTTTTTTTGTCCCATCGACATTCTTTTCGACCATTGAATATGCATTTCTATGAGAATGATGAGAAAAAGAAGTAAAGACATTGCTTTAGAGATAAAGAACGAAGCCACGTATTCAAGAAAAATAAAAAAGAGGAAAAAAAATAAACAAAAAAAACTCGATGAATACTTTTGTTTCTTTTATCATTGTTTCAGCTTCTATAGCGATTGTGCGCGATTCAATTTGTTTAATAATGTGATGCACGATGAATTTTTCAATGAATTTCAAAGCAAAGATGATACATATGTGTATGAAAATCGAGGAAAAAAAAGACGAGCATGTGACAAATTATTTGCAATTTTTCGCTATCATTACAATTTCTTTTTTTAATTATTCCTCAATTCATAATACACATACATCAACTGTTATAACTATTATTTACTTACGATAATTTCGTTTCATTCGTAATGCCAATGAATTTTCCACCTAATTAAATTTTTCATATTCAATAATAAAAAATACATATTATAATTAATTTGAATTTTCACCAAAGAAAATTGTTCAATGAAAATAAAAATTGAAACGAAATAATTATTTATCTATATTTATTTTTACTTATTTATTTCTCTAATTATATATTTATTAATATATATTTTTTTTTCTTTTAATATTTTATTAATAAGTATATATAGTGATTTATATTTTACTGATAATTATTATCTATTGATAGTGTTATCAGTGCAAGTTTATACAATAAACTAAAAATGAACAAAATCACATTGAATTCATGTCGTCATATGAACACATGGTCCCTACTTGCGCGATTTCGCGATGAAGACTGAATGCCAAATCGTCGCTTTGAGTTTTAGTTAAAGAACTTGTATGCGCGCGCGCCATGATGATATAGAGTGTATATATATACCTACAACACCAAGTCGACACGTACACTACTCGTTCATTTTATTCTCACACTCTCTGACCGATTTCCACTTTTTTTTCCTTTTGTCTTTTCCATTCTTTTCCTTTATTTTTTTATATTTGTGTAATGTTTTGCAATTCTCTACCAGGTATTATTATTTATACTAATTTCATTCCATGAATATTAAAAAGTTTGAATATATAAAATAGCTAAAAGATATTTAAAAACATCGCTTGTTAAAGATCGGATGAAATTTTTATTGTTAAGGGTTGAAGCTTAATTTAATAAAAGAAAAAAAATTATAGTTGATCTTTGAAAATATTTTTTCAAATTAACTTTATTTCTAAAGCAATCAAAGTCAAATAATAAGCGCGATGAATGCAATAAAGTTACTTATTTCCATAAAATATTATGCAAATTCAATTTTATATCTTCTTTTTTTTTTCTTTTTTTATAGTCTATTTTATTTTTATTAGTTATCTTTACTTTTACGTCATTTTGACTTTTGTTAACGATAAATTCTTCAACATCTTACCATCAAAACTATATAAATTGCACGTTCACAAAAAGCTTTTAAAAGCGTAAAATATACCTGTTATAAGAAAATAAAATAATAAACATATTCTAAGTAGCAATTGAAACTTGCTTAAATTTAAATAGCAATCTAACATAACTTTAATGTAGAATTATTCAAATAGTTTACGATAAAAATATTTTCAACTCGTGCAGTAAATGTATATTAATCCTTCACTCTCACTGACTTCTATAGTGTTGATATGATAAATCACATTACTCCATAAAACTGCATTTAAAATTCCCGACGAATTTCATTCTGCTAAAATGTTATCATCTCTTGAAATTCAGTAATCCATTCCAACTTCATACACTTATATGACTCACATACACATCTCCAAGTACATGGGGAAATGCAAATGAAAATTCATCTATAATACATTGTGTAATATCATGAATTAAATAAAAAAATACAGAATGAATAATCTCAATCAGAATAAAATAAAATTGTGAGAAGAATTTAAATTCCCTAATTTCCTTGTTGTTAAATGCTAATTCACGCCTGATATTTTCAGCTTAACGATCACATGGTTTTAAAGGAAAGCACATACACACATATCTACACATGAATGTGCTTAAATATTTAACGTTATATGATAAATCCAGTAGGAATGAGCGTGTTCGTTTGCATTATCCCATTCCCTGGAGATAAATTTTTAATTACCCGGCTATTATCGTCATTAACGTAATCATATATTCACATATTCGCACATATGTGTATAAATGCATGTATATATAGCTGAATATAAATATTTCAAGAAAATAACATACCGGAAATGGTATTAAAATTACATAATTTCCTAGCGCAATTGATATTTAATTATTTTTATACACAGAGAAATAAATATTAGTATCTATTCATTGCGAGAATTCACAATTATTTTTTTTTTTTATTACTCTAAAATAAATTTTAGGTTTAATGTAAGGAAATTATTTACTATTGAAATTATTGAAATAATTAAGAATGTTGAATTAATTTAATATCAAATTGAGACAATATTTTAATAATAGATTAATTCAACATTTTCAATTTCAATAACTAATAATTTCTTCCAATTAAATTCAAATATTTTTCTCACTTAATTAAACCACGTTGTATTATATAAATTTACGAATATCAACGGAATAATATTTCATTCAATTAAATATTAATTGTTTAAATTTAATAAACACAATAACTTCTCAGCTATAACTTTGACTAATATTTTTCCTCAGTTGACTATAATGTAATCGTTATCGAAATTGTAATATTAATTAATCTCCAACGTTAATAATTACATCAATTATAAAATTATAAATACAATAGTGGGATTATTGTTTAATAAATTCTTATAGTAATAGTAATTACCATCAGAAATTTTACTGAATTTTATTTGTTTAATATTAATTATTATTTATTATACATATTTTTTTTTATATGTATAAAAAAATTATAATAATATGCCGAAATATTAAAAGTAGCTTGATGAATAATTTTTAATAATTTATTGTGAGAAACAGAAAAAAAATTTAATCCTTCGCGTCATGGATTTTAATCTTGATATTTATGTATAAAATATTTGAAAAATATTTATTTATTTATGCAATGGAGGTAAATTTTCACGTGGATCAATATGTGCAGTTGACGAACACTAAGATAATTCACACTTGATATAGGTAGGTAGAGTAACAACGTGGGCGCACTTTATTCCTGTTCTTTCTTGACAACCTGTGCCAAGATAATTTGGTCGTGATGCCACTTCTTAGATTACGAGGCTGGATCATCGTCGTAAATGAGATATCTCAGAATTACTATCTTCTATATATCTTGGCTCATCCTTTCCAACGTGACTTTATACACAAGCACACATCTCTTATCATTTTGGAACTATAATAATGTATACGACGAGTGAGATAACTTTCTAATAAAGATTTACATTGACGATGAACACGTTTCAGCACTATATTTCCTCTATTTTTTTTTTTTAGTATTTTTATTTAAGTGACGTAATTTTTTTTTTCTTTGAAGAGATTCAAGTGTGCTTGAGAAAGTAATTGAATGATCCATTAAATAATTCAGGAAGAAAGATGATTGTTAGATATTATAATCAACTCCTTATTTTTTTTTTAAATTTATTTCGTTGTAGTCGCAATAAGCCCAAAAAATTTTTATATTTTTATATGCATTGGAAAGATCTATTGCAAGACTATTTCCATAATTCAAAGTTTCTTTTTTATTTTACCAAGGATATAGGATCACTGCGAAATACATTATGCAATTTTATAAAAGGATGAATATGTATGTACATATATATACATATTATAAATAGTATTAAAATGTAGAAAAAAAAATTTTGAAAGCCCTGAATTTAAATTTTTATTTATATTCGGAGAAAGGAAAACGAAAATGTTAGTTATATAAGTAAAATATTTTTATGTATATATTCTGTATTGAAAAAAAAAAAAATTTTTTTTTAAGAAAATCCGTTGGGTATAAGTTTGAACAGATTTCAGACATTTTCTTTCCTCTTTTCAATATAATTTTCACGAATGACTAAGCACTCAACTGCAGCGAGAAAAGTATGTAAAGAAAATTTCTTTCGCGTCTTAATATATACATATATATATTAATTCTAGAAATTGGCATAAAAGTATTGTAATGAATCGTGAAATCTCACTCGCTTGAATGCTCATCATTTATTATCAATTCAATTTAAAATAAAAAACCTTAATATTTTTTTTAAATGATTTATCACTACGTAATTATCTTTTTAATTTGATCAATGTCATCATCATCCTGTGATTTTTATTTTATATTATAACATTTCTGAATTTATTTTCCATACTTTAGAATAATCAACTAAATCAATTTCTATTTTTCTTTTTGAAATCCGCGGAGAAAATAATCTATTAAAAATATATAATCTGCAAACTCCATAAAACAAGGTGTGTCACATACAATCCACCTGAAAGGCGAGGCCATACATACATATACAATATTCAAAAAAGAAAAAAAAAATACCAGTGAGTGGGCAAAAGAAAAAAATGTAAAAGAGTGATGAGAAACTACAAAAAACAACAAGTTAAATTGTTCGATGTCACCACACCCACAACAGTCACATCAATCATATCGACGTAAATTCAATTATTCAAATAAGTCTTCGATCAAAATAATTATCTTTCATATTTCCAACGTAAATAAATATTTCCCACTTGAATATAATTTATTAAAATTTATTTTATATTTTTTATTATTTCCATTTTAATTTTAATTCATTACAACTGGAAAATAAAAACCATCATGATGTAGAGCTTTTTTTTTTTTTTGGTGAAATAATGAAAAGTATAAGGAAATGAGAATAGCGAGGTAGAAAAAAGCTCGCAAAAGCACATATATACATATATAGAATATTCTCATTGTAGATTACGAATAAATCGATAGCACGAAATTGCTGACACAATGTACACATTACCAATACTTGCAGAATACATATATATGTGCTTGTGTAAGTACATATATGTATATAGTTGAATATATGACTATAGATATATGTGTATATACTGTGGTTATATACATAAAAGATATGTGGTTTCATAAATTTAATATTTAAAATTCTAATTGATTTCATATGTGAGAATAAAAAATGATATTAATTATATTATATTATTTTTTAAATTTTTATTGTTTCTTATTAATTATTTGACGATTCACATTATGTTGTTCAATTTATTTATTTTTAAATATATATTTGTTGCATATATATGCGACATTTTTTGTTTTCAGTTTTACCTCTAGCCATCGTTCATTCTTGTAGCACATCCGACCACACCGTGTAAACTATATTACGTCTACAGGCAGATGCACTCTCCTGTAAATTGTATTTTCCTAGTGTCGCTAAAAAATATACGACGACGAGGATTTCTTGGAGAATGATGCTTCAAGAAAACAAAACAAAAAGAAAATAAAAAGATCGTGAAAAAAGTCTAAGAATATAAAGTAAAATAAATATAGTGGAATTGAAATAAAAAAGATGTAACATTAAATCTATCGAAAAAAAGAAAAAAAAAAAAGAAATTATAAAACTTATAACTTTTAAATAAAATCAGATTTTTCCATTTCAAACTGTCGAATAGAAGAGGCATGTATCGAGAAGTATTTCCTGTAAATTCCTCTCAACATTTACTTTTAAATCTTTCACCGATTTTAAAAAAAAAAAAATACGATAAGTAGTAGATTAAAACCTCTAAAGTTCGCCATACCATTCCTTAAACGAAAATTCTAATAGATCACAAAGTAAATTACTAAAAAGAAACAAATAATACATTCGGGTATTTTTTATTTCAACTTCTTTTATTTTTTATTTTAATTCTTCAAGTAAATTAGACTTTCATGTAATGAACGTTTCGTTTGATGCAATTGTACAAACTCAAAATTCTACTGGGGATGATAGAGACCACGAATGGGAGATAAAGCAAGAGAGTACGGGACAACGATAAGTGAGCTTGTATAGAAGGGTTAATGCATGCATCGGTATAGCACTTGGTTACGAGCACTACCGATGGAGGTGAGGTAATCGGATTTCACAACGTCCCTATAGCTCTCACTTCTCAACCTCGAAACTTCAACTAACACCATCGACCTCTCTGTATATCACATGTATATAAAGTATATATAGACACATTGGCGAATTTTAGGGTAAACAATGACACCCCATTGACGGTAACGAACGGCCGCACACAAGGGAACTATATATCGTTGAACTTGTGTATGGTAATAGTGATTGAGCATGCTACCAGCCGATTAATTGTTAAATATTTTAACTTCAGTAATTTACATTCACAATTGGATGAAACATTTCGATTATTTACAAGAATAAACTATTGCGAAAATAGAAGGAAAAAACATAAATGAATGGATATTTTTTATTGGGGATTTGTGTAATATGTTTAAAAGATTTATTAGAATTTATTTAGTGACGAGGGTATTAAATTAATTTCGTTATTTAAGCATTACACAACGGATTTGCTTTGATTTTAAATTTATAATAGGATATTTAGTTGAAAAGTTATTGAAGTAAAACTTACGGATTTAATTTGTTAATTTCATTAAACAATTATGATAGAATTCACAAAATTTATTATAGAGGTAAATATATGATGCGTGTGCACTGAATAATAAAAAGGAAGTACCCTGAATTTCAATGAGTTCGTGTAATAAAACAATGTGAAGTATAGAGAAAAAAAAAATAGAAAGTATATTTAGTTTTTTATTCATAAGTTTTGTTTTTCTATATTTTTCTATTATTATTTTTTTTTATTTTAGTTTATTTTCAATTCACAATTTTTCGTCCGTGCTTTTTTTTTTTCTTTCTCATTCTCGACTGCAACAACGCATGGGTGCTCCAGCTGAATATGAATTCAGCGTTGATTGAAACAAAAAGTTGTGTTGTATAGAGATGAATAAAATTAAAAAAAAAAAAAAATAGAACAAAATTGAAATAAAAAATAAATACAAACAATCAGTTCGTTACAAGTTAAATAGCTGTAGCTGATGGTCATTCTAAATTTTTGTAAAATACCATCCATGTGGATTTTTTTTTACTTTAAAAAATGATCGGAATGAATAAAAGAAAAAAAATATATTATCTTAAATAATATTAAACTAAATTAATTATTAGGTATATTCTTTGAATAGATAAAATGAGATTTAATTTTTCTCAATGAGATGAATTGCAATGTATACTCATCGTGGTATATTAAGCTGTATTTGCAAGAAATAATCTCAAATGACAAAATGAAAATTTGTTGAACAAAGAAAAATAAAAATAAAGAGCACATGTTCGAGAATAACCTAAACCGAAGGGAAATGAAAACATGGATACAATATGAATAATATAATAGAAGAGAGTTTAAACTATGCGCCCCTAAAATATCTTTCTCACTCTGTGCTTTCATATTCACCAACTCGGTGACTGTTCAACAGAATGAATTTATAAAGCGCAATCTCGGTAGCCAAACTAAAGCACGAAGCAAGAAAAATACGTAAGGCGAGACGAGAAATTTGAGGACGTAGATAAAAGCGCGTGGAATTTCACATCTATGGAAATATAGTACAAAGCCACAGAATTAAACTTTCAGAAAATAAAAAAAAAAAGAGGAAATAAATTGAAAACCAACAAGCACGAAAAAAAAAACATTGGAAAATGGGCTGATAAGAAAAAATTTCACTCAGAAAATCCATCAGGAGATAAATTATTATAATAGATTTCTTAGTGAATCAACAAAAATTATTAAGATTTAAATGGAGTACGTAAATTGATACTACATGTGCAAGTACATATGTACAATTAATTTTACAAAAGCTTTATAACAATCACGATACACCTCACAAATATGTGTATACATGAAATCAATTTTTTTTATTCATTTCAAATCCACCCATAACACAATTAACTTTTTCCAACGAAAATTCAATTTAAAAGTGATCGATAGTGAAAAGTAAAATTAAATTGGTGGGGCGCAGTAATAACAACATTAATATCCAATTAACAATATTCAAGTTCAACACGTACTGATGTTTTTCCTCATGCATATTAATAATATTTCCCTCGTGAACTTTTTATTAATTGAAGTACTATCAAAAATAAAAAAAAAAATAATAGAAATAACAATTAATGAAATAAAATGGATAAATGATAAAATAAAATAAAAGGAGCTTTTCATGAATATCATTAGTTTAAAAAAATGTACGTCCTATAAATTTCAAGCTTTCATAAACGCAATTAATCATAACAAGTGGAAATAAAAAAAGGTAATGCGGTGATAGGCGTTAGGTTAGAATGGAAAGGAAATATTATCATATAGACATCATAGCAATTATTCAATCGTCCCCACAAACTCGTTCATATAAAGTCTGCGTGACTCCATTGCATACAGCGACCCGATTTCCAACGACAGTTTCGTGGACAGGCCCGTCAGTGTCCATCATCAGTGTGACATCGCACATAGTATAAAAATAATTGTAAAAATCCCAAATATATTAATTCCTACATTTTGTTTTCCATTGCAAACACATGAGCATTAAAATAAATCATATATAATAAATATGGATAACGAAATTAAAAAACGAACGTTTGATATATTAGATTGTAGTGTTTTTGCTTTTATGCTCGGTGTATCAGCCATTGTTGGTGTCTATCATGCATATAAAGCACGAAAAAATCCTGATGCAGTCAGGGAGTATCTCATTGGTGGACAAAATATGTCAATTTTTCCTATTAGTATGTCTCTCATTGCCAGGTACATAAATACACAATATATTAATTTACATAAATAACTACTACGTATTAATAAATTATTATCTCATATATTTTTTTTTTATTTCATTAATTATTTGGTTACTCTATTCAGTTACATATCCGGCATTGCGATACTTGGATTACCAGCAGAAATGTACGTTTATGGAACGCAACTTTGGTCAGTTGTTATTGCTGACGCCTGTGTATCATTAACAATGGCAATTGTATATTTACCGGTATTTTACCGTCTACAAATAACATCATCCTACGAGGTATAAAATTTGAAATTATTTCACTTTGCACATTCACATTTTTTCATTTACCCAAATTATATATTTGCTTTATGCAATTATATAAATGAAATAAACGGAAATAATTTGAGAGAGGACGAAAAAAATTAACAACTATAAAGACCGTTATCATAACATTAATTTAATCCGACTAATAAATAATATATTACTGTTATTTAGTATCTGGAAATGAGATTTAACTCATATGTTCGACTACTGGGTTCCATAATATTTGTAATTAAAATGGTGAGTAATTTATTTATTTTCTTAACAGACAATTTTGACTATTTTTTTCTGAATTAAATTATTAATATTACTATTGTCCAAATATAGTAATAAATATTTACTATTAATTTATTTAGTCTGTAATACTATCATAAATGAGGTCAATATCACAATTTTTACTTACACTGATCATCAAGATCATTATTGGGTTATCAACCAATTTATTGTGTCATGGCGCCATGTGGACACTTGACATTATAATGAGCATATACATATATACAGTTCATCTATCATTATTTATTTATTCAACTGATCATCTTCCTTCCTTCTACTATAATTGAACCATTACAATTACAGCTACTCTACATACCACTAGTAATATATGTACCGGCGTTAGCGTTCAATCAAGTAACTGGAATAGATTTGCATATTGTTGCACCACTAGTATGCGCCGTTTGTATATTTTACACAACTCTGGTAAGTTAAATATTTATATAAATACATATGCATTTGAATGTAAATATGTGTATATGATAATAAAAAATAATAGTAATTTTAAAAATCGTTATTGTAGTTAATAAGGAAAGTAAATAATTAATTGAGAAAACTTAAATGATTTTTTTGATTTTATAGGGTGGATTAAAAGCTGTTGTTTGGACAGATACTATTCAAACAATAGTTATGTTTGGTGGAGTTATTGTTGTTGCAATCCTTGGAACAATAAATGCTGGTGGAATTGACGAAGTTTGGGGACGGAATGAGGTGTCAGGACGAATTGAGTTTTTCAAGTAATTATTCGTTGAAACTAAAACTTTTTTTAGAGCGTGATTAAATCTTGTGTAATCGTAGTTTTTCTTTTTCTTTCTTTCATAATTGACTTTTTTTTTTACTTTTTTTTTCACACTTTTGTTGTAAATGTCAAGCATGGATCCAAATCCAACTGTCCGACACACTTTCTGGACTGTTGTAGTTGGCAACTACTTAAATTGGCTTGCTACTTGTTCAGTGAATCAGGCAATGGTACAACGTTGTCTTGCAATGCCCAATTTGAGGAAATCCAATATGTAATTATAACTTTGTATAATTTATCATTACACTGCTGTTGTTGCAGTTGCTATTTTATTTAGTACATTTGTATCCTTGATTTTTTTATTATTTTTATATAACATTTAGAATATTTATTTTTATTTTTATCTAGCACAATTATGATTATGGCTATTGGAATTATCAGTATTGTCTCATTGAGTTGTTATACTGGCATTGTTATCTATGCAACTTTCTACGATTGTGATCCTGTGACAACAAAAGTAAGTAATAAATAGATATTTTTTTTTTTCCTTATAAATAACTAATAGTATCTATTGATTAATTTTATATGAATTCTCTTTTAACCATCAGCAAATTCGTAAACCAGATCAGTTGCTGCCATTTTTCGTGATGAAAATATCTGATTCAGTGCCAGGTTTGCCTGGTGTTTTTGTATCTGGTGTATTCAGCGCTGCTCTCAGGTAAACATTAATCAATAATGCATGTAATAAAAAATATACATGTGTATATATACTACCATTATTGTCATTATAATATGTTTGAAGTGAACTTTTATCCATCTAAATGTCAATAGACGTATCAAATGCGCATTATTATAACATAAAGTGATGAGCGCTTTGCTGATAAACTAAACAGCATGTTTTCCACTAGCTATCTGGGCTCTCAAGCAAATTGCACTGTATGATATAATATTTACCTTGTCAACTCTACATTGCACTAATGATGTTGAACCACATACCAGGGTGCCTCGATATAATGGTTTGCATGTAAATAAAATTCACATATGATCCTGATTATTTAAAAATGAAAAAAGAAAAAAAATAATTTTATCATCGCACCATCAATTAATTAAATGAATGAATAAATTTGTATAATTATTTTTGTGATTATATATGAATTAATCTTGTTTACAGTACAATGTCAACGGGTTTAAATTCCATGTCCGGTGTCATTTATGAAGACATGATAAAGCCACTATTAAAGAATCCTCTTTCTCAAGTAGCTGCCAGTCGTGTTATGAAATTTTTAGTTATTCTTATAGGTGTTATATGTGTAGCGCTTGTTTTTCTCGTTGATAAACTTGGTGGTTTAATTCAGGTAAATTTAAAAATAATAATATTTAATAATGTGGTGGATTTATAATGAATATTTTTTTATTAAACATTTTTTAAGGCTGGCAAAAGCTTGTCGGGTATCACAGCTGGACCATTACTTGGTATTTTTACTCTGGGAATGTTTTTCCCAAGCGCAAATTCAACGGTGAGCATGTACAAATAAGATACTATACTTAAAGCAATAGATGAAAAAGAAATAAATAAATACTAAATGTATTTATAAATATTCATAACTTATTTTTTTGTTATCAACAACATCGGGGGGCAAATAATGGTTGGGTAATTATTATTGCTAAATCGAATATTGAAATGAAATATTACTGATGACAAAAGATAGCCGAAGCAATAAATTCAATGTACATAAATGATATGGCAGAAATATAAATTAATATTCGTCTTCAAACACAGGGTGCACTCACTGGTGCTTTAATTAGTCTGAATCTCGTTGCTTGGATATCACTTGGCACTCAAACAGCAATATCGAATGGTATAATTAATTTTCCTGTAAAACCCGTGTCAATTGAAGGATGCTCAGAATCATTAAAAAAATCATCCGCTAACTTGACATTAATTATAAAAGACGCAATTGGGTAATGCAAATATTAATTCATTCATAACAAATACCACTTGAAATAATTGTCAATTAATATTTCTATAATTAATTTTGTTTTTTTTTTTCATTTTCAGAGAAGAACCATTTTTTTTATATCGAATGTCATATCTTTGGTACACGTGGATAGGATTTTTAACTGCGATACTGGTTGGATTAACTGTGTCATGGTTTACAGGATCAAATAAATATAAACCAGAAGATGAAAAATTATATACACCAATAATTCATAGATTATTGCCATCGTCCAAGAGATGTAGAAAAAATGTGTGAATAATTCTTATCAATGAAAATTATTGTATAAACATTTAAAAATATTTGTGTATTATTTTGTTTTTTTTTTTATTTCAGAGTGCTATGGAATTAAACAAAATTGATGAAGAAGCTACTGTAAATCACATCGTTGAGAAAAATAATTAATACATTAATGTTAAAATTTAATCCACCATGTTGTTGTTTATTATATTCAAATAATTTCCCTAGTTCCTTTGTTTTTAAATACTCTTGTGTGCATTTGCCCAGGAAAGAGCAGAGCAATTTTAAATGTGGTCTCGCAACAAATCTGTTTTTGCAAGGATTAATCTGCCTGATGAACGTGAAAAGAGAGTAGTATATGCCGTAAGTAAGAGCACGCGATATAGAGAAATAAATGGGATGACGAGGTAGAAATGTAGGAAAATGTGAGTATATACAAAGCAGGAAGTTTGTTTTCTCCCTCAACATGTCTACCCTTTCAACACTCTCCGTTCAACTATATATATTTACTAATGGTTTATACATAAATATATACATGAATTGTAATTTCAGGATGAATAAAAGCGCGCGGTTGTGGAGGAAGGAAATACCACTCGCGGTGAATTTCACATTCATAGAAATACTTCAAAATAAACACGAAAATTAAACGTTGAATATATAAAAGATGAAAAATAAAAAAATAAAAAAATAATTTACAAACTTGCTAATTAAAAAATATATTCGGATGATAATATACTATTAATTCTTTAATTTTTGTTGGGAACAATGAAACTACTGAAAGAATCAAAATGACAATGAGATAAATTATTATTAAACTAGACAATTGCTATTATTCAATTGTCTTTGTAATTAATTCAAGTTGTAATAAAACGTATAGAGAGTGCATATATCCATGTTGCTTTGGTAGTATAGATTTAATTTGTGAAAGAAGTGGGCTTGAAAACAAGTGTGTGTCCTAATAAATATCGTATTTCATATTACATCTCAACGGATGATTTTTTTTTCCGCTTGTAAATATTCCGCATGAATAAGTCTTTTGAATAATCGCGTACATTTGACCTCTTTGATCGTCATACTATTTTTGCTTTTGTCTTTGCTTCGCTGCAAACCTTTTTTTTTTTCTTTTTGCTTATATATCTATATGCATACACAAAAGATAAAACGTTTGACGAATATGAGAAGCGCGATAGTGGAAATCGTTATTAATTTTTCATTGTTTGAGCGCGATTGAAAAAGATGAAACAAAGGAAAAAATATAGATGAATATATGATTTCGATTGATTCGATTCCGATGTAAAGTTTAAACAAATTAACTAAATGGATGAAAAATTCTGTAAATATAATATAAATAAATTGCGTTTGTCTGAGAGAAAAAAAAATATTTCAGTGAGAAATATAAAAATTTAATATGTGATTTCAACATGTTGTGTTTAGAAATAAATGCTCGACATATTTTTCTACGTCAATGTACCTCTTAAATAAATTGCTGTGTGTCATAATATTTGCGCGGTAAACTCATCACTGCTTCAAAATATAATAACGTTTAACCACGCGAACATTTGTATATGATATAAACTACAATAAAGTTAGATATCCACATGCTCGTAGTATTTCTTATCAATCATTAAAAATATTACGCATAAAAAGTAAATAAAATAATTTAATTACAATTGAATACATTTTTTCGATTGATTTTATATAACTAATTAAAGTGATGAAATGTTTGTGCTTTTCATAAGAAAAAAAATTACTATTTGAAATAAGATAAAAAAAAAATTAATTTCAACAATTCACTTTTTTATCTGAGAAAGACGTAAAAACACGTAAAGCTTATATTTTTCAGTGCTTACGTATTTTATCCTATTGTTTTGTCGCAAGTTGTGAAAGTATTCTCGCAACAAAATACGGAATATAACTTTCATAATAATGAAAACTAAGTTGAAATGATATAAAGCTACAGTTCATGAAAGCTTAAACATTTTAATTGCCTTTAAAAGTTTCAGAATTATGGACATTAAATCTCATACATATATTCATTATGTAAAATCTAGAATAGTGTGCACCAGGCAAGAGTAATAAATTAACAACTTATAAAACGAAAGCACTATTGACAAATAAAAAGTATATATCTTTGTACGCTTTGAACTTAATGCTCGATGGATTTGTTTTTTTTTCTCATTTAGTAAATACAAGCGATGAAATTTCTGGAGAAGCTATCTATTCTCCAAGAAAATTCCACCAACAACGAAGAAATAAATTGATTGGAAACGAATCCTTCCATGAATATATAGCTAAAACCAATTCGTTGCGTAACACCAGGTTGGATAAACCTGGATAAACTTAATTTGAAAAAACTAATTGGAATTTTATAAATAAGAATAACCTATTTTTTAATAATCCTCAACCATAATTATTGACATTACACTATATGATATATTAGGAGAGAAATAAAAAGTATAATGATAAATAAAAATGACTTGATTATATTGTGTTGAATTTTTTTTTAATTTTTATGAGTAAAAATATACCATTTTCCTACAAACAAATAATTATTGAAAAAATTTTCATTTGAATAATATCATGTGATATAAATAAACAATGCAAATTTGTTTGTGGTGATAACATTGCCAAGATGATCCACTAGAGTAGAATAATTATTGTAAGCTCAATCTTCTTCTTTTTAGCCATATTTATTTTGTTTTTCATTTTTTTTTTTTTTTTTTTTAATGACGCAATGTTGTAAAATTATTTGAAAGAGACAAAAATAATACAAGGCTGTGTATCGTTTAAACGCACACTAAATGGGCTGCAGCACAATATTCATCAGATATTAATAGGACTAGTAACTAAATATTTTACAAGCAACTCCATAAATCATGCAACATTTAGGAATTTGTTTTTTTCCTCTTTTTTATGTATATATATAAATAAAATTTGTTTGAAGACTATTATCTTATATAGAGAGAATTGATTATTAAAAAAAAACGTTTCAATTGCAATAGTTCTTCCTATTTTCAGAGTATAATAACGATAATGATAAAAAAAGCAAAAGAAAGAAATTTAAAAACTTTAACTAATTTTCTTCTTTGATTTTCTGAACGGATATTATTGTTCCAATAAATGGGGGAGATGATATTTAACAATTAAATGTCAAAATATTTTCCAAAGTTAAACTAGTAAATATACAAAAAGTAATATCAAATTATCGAAAAGTTATTCTTATAATTAACTAAAATAAATCCTTACTGATATTATCATCTTATTTATACACAATATATCAACCTGATGCTGATTTTATTAATAATCGAGGCGTACTTTGGACTTAGACTACGATATTATTTGAACATTTTTCAAATCATTGCAATACTATGAAAGAGCAAATCCTTAATCATCGCTTGAAAATAAATTTATAAACGTTTAAAAATTAAATTATATGAACATTTTATGTACAGATGTTTCGCAGAATACGTGATATTCATTTCTTAAATATAACTCTTGAAATATCCTAAAATACATCACGACATTCCTCATATATACATAATAGTTCGAAAAATTTGAAATTTCATCGCATTACTGTATTGTCAAAATCTTCAATAACACTAGGAAACCCACAGAAAATAGAATATTTGTGCGAATAAATATTTGTATCTCCATACATCAGCACAATATCAAATAACTTTAAATTGATAGATTACCGTAATTTCTAAAATATGGATTTACATTTTTCAATTTATCACAAAAAAAAATATATATACGTATATCTATTTTTGAATATATTACATATATTTTTTTTTGTAAATAAAATGAACCTGGATATTTTTTTTAGGAGTTAAAAATAAAAAAACCCCCAATTCCACATCAATCTCAAACGCAAATTTTGGCATTCAATCACGTGGCCATGAACTTCGACTTGAATCAATAGTAAAAATAAATTATTTTCAATTAAATAAATCAACCCCACCGATCGTTTTTTGATTTATTTATCTTTATATAGATT
>JAQQBR010001832.1:5480196-5500435 GCA_030347285.1 Microctonus hyperodae
TTGGAATATCTCTACGACGTGAGCGGTGACATACCGATAGTCCGTGGATCTGGTTGGCCCGGTTGTGTTGGTGGTCCCGTTTGTGGCCCAGTCTCCAAATTTTTCAACAATTGATTCAACCAATGCTTCGTGGATTTATCCTCTTGAAGACACGTCACAAATGTATTATCACGTAACTGATCAGGCAAGCACTGTCTTAATGCCAATAATGCGCTATGAAATAATATAAATATTGTGTAATAATGTAAAACAATCCAAAAATCAATAATACCAACTCGTACAAATGAATTAAAATAAAAAAGAATAATCACCGTGGATTATCAGACAGTCTCAAATAACATCGAACAACATGCTTGAGCAATCTTGCAGATGGATCTTTGGCCAATGACAATACCATTTTGCCTAAAATCATTGCAACATGACTGAATCGATCATAAGTTTGACAAATATACGACAGTCCACTGTCATCGAGTAAAATTTTCTGCAATATAAATGTTGCGACTGTTTTACTTAATTCCGAACCACTTTCCATTATTCTCAAGCAAAGTGGTATAATTTCAGTTGTAAGTAAAAATGTAATGACTTCTTGCTCATCTGTTTTAACCAAAGCACCAATTACCCCTAAACTTGTTAACCGTAAATATTCAAATGGACGTGTTTTACTAACAGTATGTAAAAATGGATAGAGAAATAGTGGTACGTGTGCCTATAACAAAAATAAAATTTATATTTCATTATTATTCATGTATTAATGATATATATGATTAATTAATATCTATTAATAACTGTTAAAAAAATATATTTTTAAACCTGCAGAAATGCCGAACGTGTTTCTGGATGGCTTGCAACGCATTGAAGTAATGCAAGGGCATTACACACTCTATTACTCTGATGGGCTGTTAATGTTGCCGGATTTATTGCTGGGTAAATGTTTATTATTTCTTGTAACAATGATGCAGCTGTTCCAAATGAATGCCACAACATCGGCGCCAAATCTGGTACAACTTCTCGTTTTTTGCTCAATTCCAATAATGCATTTTCACGAGTCTCATGATTTGATAATTCAATTATCCATGTATAAACTTTTTCACGATCAACACTAGCTTGAAGTGCCGCTGGACTTTGTTGCGAGCTCATTATTAATTTTATAATTTTACGTTTATTATTTTAATGATTGAATTATTTTATTTATATTTTTTTGAACGAAATTTCTTTGATTAAAGGTTAATATTATTTTCTTTACATACGGCGTGTATTGCGTATACCACGGAACATAACCACCGAAATCAAAAGTATACTCTCTCTGTATATGTAATATTCTCGAACGAAAAATAATAATAATAAATGCATCTGACAATTTGTAAAATCATTTTCTGAAGGTAAATATTACTGTCGGTAAGAGGAATAGCTTTATTAGTTATTGAAAAACGCGGCAAAGGATTGAATATTCAAAAAATTTTGAGGTTATACAGTTGACTTTGAATATAAGACACCAGAGTGTGCTGTTGTTTTAATATATGACGTGTGTGTGTTCTTTTTATGCATTTATTGTGCTTTCTTCTTTACTTTTTATAGTCTACTTGCGGTGTTTTTTCTATTTAATGATGATAATGCTCGTTTTCATCAAGCTGAGATAAATTAATACAATAATATTATCCAATCGTGGAGCACTTGTCAAAGATTCCAAATTATTTCATTGGCGATTTTCAACTTCACTTCGTTCATTGAAGATAGAGACCTAAAAAGTATTCAATGGCAGTATAAAATGCAAAACGAAGGAGAAAAATGGAGTGAATATTACATGCGACGCCGATAAATATCGAAATAATTCTGTAATTCAATACACAAACCATGTATGTATTTATCTTATGAATTAATTTTTAAGTTAATTAAATTTTAATACAATGATTCAATTATAACAATTATAATTAATCTTAATATTATATTTATTTTTTTCGAAATTAAAATATGTTGCCGGAGATTATTAGCGGCAATTATTGACGGGATGCGTTGTGCGCGTCATCATTTTTTTTTAATTCTAACAAGCATAAATTATAAAAGTCAATGTTATTAAAAATTAAATATAATAAATTATTAACAGAATATACAATATATTTTTCAGAGATTTTGTGTGTTTTTTCATAAGACAAAATGGCATTACCACAAAACTATAAGCAAGTAGCTTTGTCTACGCCCGGTATGGTTACAACGAATCGTAAGTTGTCTTTTATTTTTATATTTATTTTATACAATTGATGACATATTCTAATAATGAATTTTATCTGGTGTAGAACGTCTAAGAGCATCAGGAGGTAGCAGCAGTGGAGCTGGTACTGGTGTAAGTGTTTATTGTTGTTACTCCGGTAAACAAATGGGTGAAACTATGAAAAATGAATAATTCTGTTAGGTTAATTTTTATTGTAAAGTATATAATAGTTTATAATTATTGGATTTTATTTACAGAAAGATTCGTCGAGTCCATTCACTCAAACACCACATGGACATCCAGGATTTACACCACAGAAAGTTGGGAAAAATTCTCCAGTATGTTTCCAAATATTACATAAAATATAATAAAGTTATAATTTGTGAATTTTATATGTACAAGTTTTTTTTTTATGCAAATAATATAAAAATGCTTGGTTTTAGGCTGACTCAAGATTACCGAAGCCGCCTAAACCTCCAGAGAAACCTTTGATGCCATATATGAGATATAGCAGAAAAGTATGGGATCAAGTGAAAGCTCAAAATCCTGAATTAAAACTTTGGGAAATAGGAAAAATTATTGGACAAATGTGGAGGGTGTTACCTGAAGCGGACAAAACTGAATTTATTGAAGAATATGAAACGGAAAAAGTGGAATATGAAAAAAGTTTAAAGACTTATCATAATTCACCAGCTTATTTGGCGTATATTGCTGCAAAGAATCGTGGAAAATCAGCATTGTGCGTTGCACAACAAAATAATGACGATCGTGAAACTCATGAGCGATCGTCAAGCAGTAGCAAAAGCCAAGCGGCACAAGATAGACGAATCGATATACTTCCAGCTGAGGATGACGACGATCAAGATGATGGATATTCTGTGAAGCATGTCGCCTATTCACGCTACACACGAAATCATCGATTGATTAATGAAATATTTAGTGACACTGTAGTGCCTGATGTGCGTTCAGTAGTAACAACTCAACGAATGCAAGTTCTACGTCGTCAAGTTCAATCATTGACTATGCATCAAAAAAAATTGGAAGCAGAATTACAACAAATTGAAGAAAAGTTTGAAGCTAAAAAACGTAAATTTATTGAAACTAGCGAAATATTTCAAGAGGAATTGAAAAAACATTGCAAACCTGCAGTGGATGAGGATACATTTAATAAAATGGTAGATCGTCAATATGAACTTTTACGCCGTGACAGATTGCGAGGCACTGAAGAAAATCGTTCTGATGGACCAGCTTCAAGTGATTCTACACCAAGCTCTACGCCAACATCAACTCCAACAGCAATGAATGAAGATAATTCTAACGAAGCTGAAACGGAAGTAGTAGAGAAAAAGAATGTAGAAGTCGAAAAGACAATTGATGCAAAAAAAGATAGTCCATCTCCGCCATACGTTGAAGCAAAATCTGACTCACCAGTTCAAGCTAATAATCCACAATCCAACAATCAGAGCGGCAATTCAATTATGTATCCAAGTACAGTAAGTCCCATACATCATCAACCGGTGCAGCAACAATTGTCACAGCCGCTAACACCACAACAGCCAATACCACCACCCCAACAACCAATATTATCGCCTCAACCACCAATATTACCACCTCAACAGCCAGTACCACCTCAACAACAGCCAATACCTCCCCAACAACAACAACCAATACCACCACCACCACCACAACAGCTTTCCCCACAACAACCACCGCCTCAGCAGCAACAACAACCTCAGCCACAACTAAATGTTCATCAACAATCTTCTGCATTGCATCATTCGCAACAGCCACCGCAACAACAGCAAATGCAATCCCAACAACATCAGCAAATGCCACCACAGCAACCTCATCAACATCAAGCTCCACCACACGCTCAACAGCAGATGCCACCACAATCACAAATGCAGCCGCAACAAACTCATCATCACCAATCTCAACATTCAACTCCGTCACAGCAACAAATTTCACATCATCAGCAATCACAAAATCCATCTCATCAGACTTCACCACCACAACATCAACAATCTGTTGTGCAACATCAGGCGTCGTCCCATCAACAATCAGCACAACATCAATCTCAGCATCAAACTGGACCTCATCAACCACCACCACCACCACCACCACAACATCAAACAGGGCCCCATCAACAACCCACACCCCAACATCAACAGCCACCTCAACATCAAGTACCTCCTCAGCATCAATCTGGACCACAACACCAAACTGCGCCCCAACATCAACAATCAGTGTCACAAAATCAAGGAGCATCGCAAAATCAACCTGCGGTACAACATCAAGGTGGACCACAACACCAAGCTGCCTCCATACCACCATCGCCATCACAACCACCGCAACATCATCAATCTTCAGGACAACACCAACAGGGACCACCTCCTCAGCATCAGCAAGGTCCTCCATCTCAGCATCAGCATCAACAGCAACCACAGCATCAACCACCTGCTATGCAACATTCGCAACATCAGCAGCATGTGGCACCACCACAACAGCATCAACAAGCGCCACCGCAACATCAACAACAGGCACCTCCGCAGCAACATCAACTACCACCACCACAGCATCATCAACCTCCACCACAACAATCTCCACATCAGCAACACACCGTAGCATCAGCACCTGGAACTCCAAATCCATCACCTACTCCGCCCTCTTCCTCTCCAGCACCATCTTTACAACACAATCCGCATCAACAGCCTGGTATGATGCCGAATCATTCAATGCCTTCGCACCAAGGCAATCAAAGCAATCAAGTGATGACACCACAAGGCCCGGGCAATCCACATGGGCCACCACCAATGATACCACCGAGCCAAAATTATCCCCAACAGTATCAATCAGCCGGTGGACAACCACAGTCACAAAATGTTCCGCTTCCACCACGCCCACCTCATCCTTCCTACGGTTATGGTCAACAGCAATCGTATCATCAACCATATCCTCAATATTCACATCCATATTATCATCAGCCTTATCCTCAATATCCACCACACGCTATGGGACGACCTCATCCACATGGACCGCACAGTCCACACAGTCCTCATAGTCCATATCATTCACAGTCGCCTCATGGCGTTGGTGAGAATAATCCCGGAAACAATCCAGGACCAGGCAGTGGTGGAGGTGGTGGTGGTCCTAATTCAGAGTCTAATAATTCAACATACTCACCAGCACCACACCATAATGAACAAGAACGCCAAGGACCACCTGATAATCAGGGTGACGGACAAGGAGAAGCAAAATCAGGATCAGGTTAAGCACTTATACATTATAATTGATGTTATGCATATTAAATTTACTATTGATAAATGGAAAAAAAATTAACTCAATACCAATAACATTTATCAGGATTTTTTAATTATACAGTATAGGTATTTAAGGTTTAATATTGAATTTGATAACTTTTCTTCCTTTTATCATAGCCAATGATATTGGACTCGTCAAAGAATTTCTTAGTTATTAATTATACTATGTTTAATCGAATATTTCAATTGTATGGGACAAAAAAGAATAAAAATTTATTCTGTAAGCATTAATGAAGAAACATAAAATAAATTTAATCAATTATTATTATATTATCGCTGTATTATCAATTTTATTATATCCAAATATAAAATCATGATCAAACAAATCTGTTGAGATACGAAAAATTTTTGCAATCATGATGATTATAAATTATTTAGATTAATCATTTTCATATTGATAATTCTATTATTTTATAGCTTTCATTTGCCAGAGTCCGTCATTTAAATAATGGCAATTTTCCACGCCAACCCCTTTGTTCACTTTAGCACTGAAATATAAAAAAACATTCAATCATCAAAATTCAAATTTACATAAAAGGGCATAAACAGCTAATTTATTTACATATCATCCGTTGACAGAGTTGTTACACCAACTGCTAAAGCATGTTGTTTTCCCTCTGCCATCACAGCCTATATCAAAAACTATTAAGGATATAATATCCATCACAACTATGAAATAATTTTGTCTCATGTATTGATAAATATCTAACTAAATAATTCAAAGGATACAACAACGGTGTTTTTTGGTACTGCTGTCATTTTTGCACCTTTTGATGTCAATCCCGGACACATAATATTTGCTCCACTCAGAACAAATCGGATTGCACCTTTATCAACTTGCTCTACTGGCAAAAAAAATGGATCTATAATCAAATAAAAAATTTTTATTAATTTTAAACAATCCTATCATTATTTCCAATGTGACAAATGAGTATATGTATAGTTATACGATAAAAAAAATCAACGGAATCATTACATTTATGAAGTAATCTTAATGTTGGCATCCACGGTCCCTCTCGTTGACGAAAAAACAAAAGTTCTCCAGCTCCATTTACCATTATTTCAATGTGATCATGGCTGAAATAAAAATGATGATAAAAAAACTGATATATAAACATTGAATAAATTACATACCATTTTACCAAGCGGAATGAAT
The DNA here is from genome assembly GCA_030347285.1 of Microctonus hyperodae. Classification (NCBI taxonomy): domain Eukaryota; kingdom Metazoa; phylum Arthropoda; class Insecta; order Hymenoptera; family Braconidae; genus Microctonus; species Microctonus hyperodae. The sequence continues at coordinate 5,486,879 of JAQQBR010001832.1, forward strand.
CTTTTTTAGGAATAATCAGATCAATATGTGTATCAAGATATGGATATAATTCTAATAATTTCAATCGTATTCCCTTCTGTACTGAAGACTTGAGTTGTTGAACCCCAGAAACACTGTCTTTTTCGTCAAATCTATAAAATACAAAAATAATATATAGATTATCAAATTATTTCATACAATTTTTTTTACATATTTTTATAACTCCATAAACTGTAAATTCTTTATTACTTCTTAAACATGTCGTGTTTGTAAATAATTATCGGCAAAAAATATTCAATTAAATAATATGCTTAATGTTCCGGATGAGTTCAAGAACAGAGATATATCCACTTGAAGCTGCCGATGTTGATGAAAACCTCACGACAATAAAATTCAATGATATTCGTAAATTTAACAGGCTCTTATTTTAACAAATAAAAATATTTCATAACTACACACTAAAATGATTATTGTCTAAATTTCATAAATTTTTATTTAAATACCACAACGAAACATCAATTGATAAATTTAAAAGATAGGTTATGTATCGCTATATATATGCATACAAATATATATTTTGTGTATAATAAAATCCAAGTACAAAATTTTTTTTCAAAAAGGCGCCATTGTGCTCCGTCATCTTTATGAAATACAAAATACACATATACATATATGTATACTTAACAGTCATATATACATACAAATAACGTTAGAAGAGAAGAAGAGAGGGAAAAGGAGAAAGAGTGAACCATTCTCTAATTCCTATATAGTTTCAGTTGAGCCCATATTGTAAGTAGGGCCATTTTGTGCATCGTATATGAACAGCTTCAAGCAGCTGTGCAATAATTCAATAGTCATTTAAGTTTTCGAAATGTCAAATATCATTTATTCGTAATTAGCAAAATGTGTGCAACGTAACGTAATAAGCGCGATAATTCGCTGCGTATTTAGTGTTATGAATGTACAATTTGTTTCGAAACAACAATTTCAATAAAATCATAACGTTCCGTAAAACAAAGAACGTTCTTTTCAATACCTTTACATATTAACCTTGATCTCATCGTCATATCAAGTGAGTATTTGCCCTCGAATGCAGTTAAAAATAGTAATGGCCCATGCAAAGTAGCCTTTTTGATCATTTAATGACCTCACTATACCGATTAAGAATATTTTTTGTGATTGTCATGCTACCAAATGTTCACTTGAACATTTTCATTAGTGTTTTTGCGATACTGCGTATTTGAATACTCAGTTATTTTTTTTCCAACTCTGTAACGAGTATATACATATATAGTTTGTTATATATATATACATTTTTTTGTCTCAAATTTCATCGTGTAAGTATTCATCGAATTTTAAGTAATATTTCAAAATAAAATTAATGTATTTTGATGTTTATCGATTGCAATTTATCTAATTGCATTAATTATATATGATTATTCTAATGATTATATCTATACGACAATTCCTAATAATTGTTAGCTGTTGGCAAAAGATCAATTTGCTTTAAGACCATTTTATTTATAGACTAAATGTCGCTGTAATGTAAATAATTATTATAATCAAATTGTTTGAACATTTATAATTGTATATTTATAAATGTTGCCATGAAAAATTTTTGAAGATGATGTTTGATTGGAATTTTATTTGTTCACAGTTTCAGTGGGGGTCGCACCGACGACTCACAATCATTTATCATAATGAGCAACAACAGCATGCAAAGTGAAATGCAACATGTGGGAGTAGCAGACGTCGTACTGTCACCAGTATTGCCTGTATTTCCAAATTCAAGTAAGCCATGCGTTAATGTATGGATGGATAAAATGAGCAAAGGAATGCTGACATCAACTCATTTTAAAGAGCATTGGCGAATTTGGGTACCTAAAATTTACAGTCCAGAGCCAAATGGAAATTGTTTGAATTGGAGCTTTAACGAAGATATGGCACAAAAAATGCTGTATAATACTTTGGAGGAATTTATTTGTAATGGGGATTCACGTGAAGTATTACAGCAATTGCGACAAATGGAAAAGCCACCGTCTGTCTGTGGAAAATTTTTTAATGTTGGTGAACCAACATATAATTGTCGCGAATGCGGAATGGATCCAACTTGTGTATTATGCGTGACATGTTTTAAAGAATCAACACATCAAAATCATAAATATAAAATTGCAACATCAAGCGGTGGTGGATGTTGCGATTGTGGTGATCCTGAAGCATGGAAGAAAGATCCATTTTGTAATATTCATCTAGCTGGTATTCAATCAAAAGAATCATCGGGAAATAAATTGCCTGAAGACATTGCTGAACGGGCAACAGCAACATTTGAAGCGGTATTAAAATACTGCTATGAATTATTGTCATTAGAACACACTCCGGGTTTACCAGCGGATTTACGAGTCAAAGAAACTGACGAGGATCCTTTATCATTGCTTGCCACCACTGATAGCTATTGTACCGTTTTATTTAATGATGAAACACACACATTTGAACAAGTAATAAGTACATTAACCCGCGTTTTAAAATGCTTACAAAAGGAAGCAATTGAATTTGTTACGAATATAGATAGAAATGGTCGTGCAGTTGTCAAGTGTTCAGATTTTCCACATTGTAATGAATTAAAATCTGATATTGAAAGATTTACACTGCGACAAAATAATCAACCACTCAAAGTACTCGTTGTTCATGCACATGTGATAGCTCATCAAATTTTTGCCATGAAATTACTTGGATGGTTACAACAATTCATAAGCCACTGCGAGGGATTTAGAATATTATTTAGTGGCGTTGCATTAAATACCAAATTACCGGATGTACCAATAGTTGAGGGAATTCTTATGAGAGATTCACAATTATGGAAAGCCGCTCGAACAGCATGGCATCGATTATTTATATCCGGAATGTTAATGGAGTATGAAAGTAAAAAAGCATTGGCAATAATATTTACAACAAATTATGGACCTGTCATGAAAGATTTCATTCGTGACGATCATGATCATTCATTTTCAATTTCATCATTATCTGTACAATTATTTACTGTACCAACATTAGCACACCATCTCATCGCCAATCATGACGTTTTATTTATTCTATTGAATACATTTATTTCTGAGAGTTCACGACGTTGTAATGCCAATGGTAAACTTGAATTTGAAAGAAATGTATTGAATACGTCATTTAAACGAGCTCAATATATTTTATGTGATCTTGCGTATTTATTGGGTTCAAAACCTGATACGTGGACTGACAAATTAAGAAAAGGATTCATTCAAGGTGTTACACTACTGTTAACTCTACTACGAAGTATGCAATCAATGGACGCGGTAGTTCGGCAAGTTGGTCAACATATGGAATATGAACCTGAGTGGGAATCTGCTTTTAATCTTCATATCAAACTTTCACCAGTTATAAGCCTTGCATTGGAATGGTGTGGATCCGATAGAGTCGTATTGGTAAAAGCTTTTCGCATGGTGCTTAAGCAACTGTGGGATCAATCCGCTACTGATCCAGTATCTAGACAATGGCGCGAATTAGCTGACCATTCTGCGTCTTGTATCCAATACGACGTGTCATCTGAGAAGGTTTCAATTCATTTACCACTCTCAAGATTTCTTGCAGGCCTATTTCTTCATTTAGAAGCATATGATCTCGATTTTCAAAATAGTGAATTCATTGTTCCTTATCGATTAACGCCAGAACAAATAATTGAACCTGTATTACGAGCACAAGCAATGATATCCCAGGTACACGCTGGAATGTGGCGAAGAAATGGTTACAGTTTACTGAATCAACTTTATTTTTATCATAATGTTAAATGTAGATCAGAAATGTTAGATCGTGATATAAATTTATTGCAAGTTGGCGCTTCATTGATTGAAAGCAACGAATTTCTCATTCATATTCTGAATAAATTTAATCTTATGAATTGGGCTGATCCTGATTTTGAGAGTAATACCTTGAAAAATCCTGAGGAAGATAGTATAAGACAAACAATTAATCTTGTCGAAGAATTTCTTGGACTTTTAATAACAATTATTGGTGAACGACATGTGCCAGGTGTTGGATGTGTAACGGCTGATGATCAATTGAAAAAAGAAATTATTCAACAGCTTTGCATTAAACCAATGTCACATTCTGAATTAAATAAAACATTGCCGGATGATGCACATCATGAAACTGGTCTAGAGCGTGTAATAAATGACGTTGCTGACTTTAAAAATCCAACGCAAACGGCCGCTGGTAAAAGATTATATGAATTGAAATCACATTTGTATGCTGAATATAATGTATTCTTTTATCATTATACAAAAGAAGAATTGAGTAAATCAGAGGAGGCACAACGGAAACGTCGAAAGGCCATGGGTGAACTTGAATGTTGTCCACCGCCACAATTGCCAAAACTCACTGAGACATTTAATTTGGTTGCAAATCTTTTACAGTGTGACGTGATGCTTCATATAATGCAAACAGTATTGGAGCGAGCGCGTAATTTACGTGCAAGAAGTTTTTCTGAGCCGCAAATACATAAAATTATTCATTTAATCGGATACGCTCTACAAGAACAAATGACTGGTTATTATCCATTTTTGGTATTTACTGAACGTGCAGCAAAAAAAAATATATTCAAATTGTTAGAGGATCTTTCAAGCAGTCCGAGAATTGATGCACATAAAGATTTATTAACGTGGGTTCTTGGGAAATATCGCGAAGCGGCTGGTTCTTCATCAACTGAAGTCAGTACTAGCGTTGATGTTACACAAAATCCTGAGACATCAGCGTCCGAGAGTGATCCAGTGAAGAGTAGTAAAGAATGGAGAACACAAATGGCAGCACAAAAACGTGCTAAAGTAATGGCACAAATGGCCGCAATGCAAAAGCATTTTATGAAAAAAAATGCTAAATTATTTGAAGAGGCGGCATTGGATACAAATAAAAGCAGCGATCGTGGATCATCAATGGATCTCTCTGAATGTGTTGACGAAGCACCGATTGCTATTGGTCATCGACAAACAGCACGACTTGCCGAAGAAAAAACATACACATGTATTCTTTGTCAAGAGGATCAAAGTGTAACGATGTCAGGTAAAGCAATGGTGCTCGCAGCATTTGTACAACAATCAACTGTCTTATGTCAAACAAGAAATGATCCGGACGAACCAAATCCATTGTATTTATCGTCAAAATTAGGTGCATCCCCACATACAAGTACATGCGGTCATGTAATGCATGCTTACTGTTGGCAAACATATTTTGACAATGTATTAGCCAAAGAAAATCGTCGACCATATCGTTTACGACACCCGGCAAGCTTTGATGTTGAGAAACACGAATATTTATGTCCACTATGCGAGTGTTTAAGCAATACTGTATTACCATTATTACCACCATTAGCCATATTACAACCAACAAATACTGATCGGCCTTACATTAATTTTGAAACGTGGCTGAATGCAGTAAGACTTACACTTGATTGTCGTGGAAAACAAAGTGTTACAAAAACCACTGAACAATCTTCAGATTATAATCACGAAGTAATGTGTCGATATTGTAAAGATAATTCTAATCCACAAGAATCACATTCAACCGAGGATACTAACGCAAATTTCGCTTGCCCGATACAAAGAATAAACAAAGAAATGGGGAAAGAAGTTGCTGCAGCATTTGAGTTTACAAGTCCTGGTACCGAAATGAATTTATCAGATCATCTTGTTTCAATGATACATTTATTTGCACAAACAACTTATACAAAAGGTTTAGGCGTTGAGCCACATGAACAGGATTCACGAGTGCCATTACTTGCGTTTAAATCAACGTCATATACCATTCATGCAATTGAATTTATGCTTCGTGACGCTGAAAAACCATTATTGGGTGCATTGTCATCGCGACAACGTGACAGTCTTGAGTGCCTTGCACGAATATCAGCCATACTTGGTCATACATGGCCACCATACAGTGATAATTCGCAATTACGTGTTCTTGGACATCATGCATTGCTATTATTAACAACAATGTTGGAAAATCCATATGACACTAGTTGGCCATGGTTACTAGCATCAAGCGGTTTTATGGATTGGGATTCGTTTGGTATACTTGTGCCGCTTCTTATCAGTTATCCAGCATTATTTACCATCAATTGCGAAACGCCACCGCCAATAATAACTGGAAGTACACATGAAGCGCATATATTAAAACTCGTATTTCTTGCCCATATAACAAGAACTCTTATGACAAGTCAATTTGACAATAGTGAAGCAATGGATGTTGATTATCAAGATGATACTGAGGATACAGAAAAATGTGATGGTATATTAAAATTAATGTACGCATTGAATTTAAATACAAGTGGAATAACAGCAAATGATGTATGGAAACGTGTTAAAGAAGCATCATTGCCATTTTTACGCTGTTGCGTATTGTATTTGCATTATGTAACAGATGTACCTGCGCCAATTGAATTAACAACAAAAGATGGGGATACGTATGAAAACATATGCACATACCTTGGTTTACCAATAACGTGCAATGATTTATTAGATTCAGATGTTGTTTGTCAACTTGCAAAAAAATGGATTGAGCATTCAAAGACAAGATTACCATTACAAATTAAAGAACCACTAGTGGTTAATAGTCTCGTTAATCTGCCAGATGATTATAGTGAGCTGATAAATACAGTATCTTTATTTAGTTGCCCAAATACTGATCGTGAGGATTCACGTAATCCAACAATGTGTCTTGTTTGCGGTGAAATGTTGTGCTCTCAAAGTTATTGTTGTCAAACGGAGCTCAATAAAAGTATGGTTGGTGCATGCACTTATCATGCGAGTAAATGCGGTACAGGAGTTGGAATATTTTTACGTGTTCGCGAATGTGAAATATTGTTTTTACGAAGTCCAAATAGAGGTGCATTCGCGTGTCCACCATATCTTGATGAATATGGAGAAACAGATCAGGGACTTAGACGCGGCAATCCATTAAAGTTGTGTAAGAATAAATATAAACAGCTTAATCAAATGTGGCTGGGACATGGGCTCCATGAAGCAGTTGCCAGAGCTATAGAATCGTCAAGTAATTTAATGTCTACTCCGTGGCAACATCTATAACCACTTTAGACAAAAAATAATAATAATTATTATTATTATACGTTATTTGAAATTGGAAAGGAAATAACGAATATTAAAAAATGTGAAATTGTAAACATAGTATAAAAAATTTTTAATTTAATACGTGGAGCATACGCTAATTGAAGCAATTGACTGCATCAAATTATATTCTGTTTTCTTTTTATATAATTTTTTCTTTCAGATCGAACTTTGAGAAAATATAAAATTATTTATTTATCCAACCCATACCATCTTCGTCGTGTTATTGTTAGTTGAACTTGGATAGCAACATGAAAATTTAAATACACGTCGACAATGGCTTTGTATATTTATACGGATAGATATGTTATCGTTATTTTTAGAAATTATCTCAAAACTTTCGAAATGTACTTTTTTTTTCATCCAAATGTAAATGGAACTATGAACTTTTTTTTCTATATTATTTAAGAATACTGTAATAATCATGTATGTTTGACTATTATTATATGTGATTTGAGATGGAAAAAAATTGTTTTTGTGAAACATCTATTTTAATTGATGTTGAACAAAAATTAATTTCTTTTTAGAACATTTGCTATTGAACGTAATATATGTTTTCATTTTCTGTTCTAAAAGTCGTGCATAAAAGCTTTTTATTTTTTTTTCGTTTTTTTCCAATTAAAAAAAAAAAGAGAAATGTGAAATAAATATTATTTTCATCAATGAGACGAAGGAAGATATTAAAATTTGATCACCGTAGATTTAGAAAGCTTCATATAATATAATATATATTAGAAAAAAAAAATTACCTTTATGTTAGTGAAGAACATTTCGAAAAATGTTTCATCAACTCTGCAAAAGTGTTTTTGCATATATATTATTATGAATGAAAAATAAATAAATAAAATAAAAAGTAAATAGTTTTAAAAGTTCCATTATGAACTATTTGAGTATTACGGTTTTCATTGACGTATCGCTGTAATCACACTGTGTAAACATCATTTTTGCGAAAATATTATATACATAAAATTAAAAATTTCTCTAAACTTCTACAAACGTACGAATATGTAATAAAATAACAAATTTAATTTTATGTACTTTCCCTTATATCTTTTAATCTCTTTACATTTCAAATTTCCAAAACAATATTATTGACTTCACGATTATACACATGTATATTCTACATCATTTACAAAATCATTTAATTTTCATCACCCTAAAACATCATAATTTTTTTATTTCATTAACCAAGAATACATATCTGATATTCAATAAATTAGAATCAATCAAAAATTTTAAATTATCTTCATATAATCTATTTTATTAATTCAATATTCCAATTGATCAATTAGAAAAAAAAATCATCAGTAAAATTCAAAAAATAATAATTTATATACATTGTCAATGGCAATGAAATTTTTATATTAATATCAACGAATAAACAAATAATTTAAATTTGTACATATTAATATTTATATTTTTTTTCTCTTCAATACTATACAAAGACAAAATCTACTTTATCAACATACAAGTCCAACAATCATCTTTGCTGTGGAATTCGCCACCAAAAGTTAACCTAGAAATTCCTGTGGGTGGTTCACAGTGAAATCAAAGTGGTCCTACACGAATAATTGGAATAAAAAAATATGAATAAATACAATAAGTACAAAAAAGAAAATATAGAGGGAAAATAAAATGTATGTTTTATTTAAAAAAAAAAAAGCTATCTCTATCTATCTCTCTCTCTCCCACTCAGTATTTTCCACTTTATGCTTATATCTTTGTCTTTATTCTTCTGTATCTTCATCTCACTCTGAAAATTCATGGTCCATCTTCTTCATGTTGCCATCATCATCTGCTATATCAACATTTATATATGTATAATATATATATGAACATATAGATACTTTTTATATGTATTCCAATGTGGCGTCTTAGTTTAGTTTTGGAAGGTTATAGATTTACACTTCGGGGTGTGGCATCATATTTCAATTAATAATAATGACAGTGACATTAATACGTTATTATATTATTGTTTAAAATAAAACACGTGACGTAGATATTTTGTATATAATTATTACATGCCAGCCACAAATGTGTGTGGCCCAATCGCATATGTATAAGTTAGTATAGCAACTTGTCGTAAAGTATTCAGTGAGATATATGTTGTATTTTGTCAAATCAAATGTGTGAAAATGCATTTTAATTGAATAATTTAAATTTTATTAATTGTACTACAATGATCAGGAATAATGCAAGGTGTGAAAAATCAACTGAAGATACAGTTTTATTCATTGCCCGGTGTAAAACATTACATAAATATAATTTAATTATTTTATAATTGAATATAATATTGTTATAATGGTTACAATTTGTCTTGCTATAATTTTGCAGGTTATTCATTAAAAGTTAATGAAATTAATAGTTTCACATACGCGGTGGGATGTTGAACTCCATCGCTCCCAATCAGCCCCAAGAGTTCACCGAAATGTCTCGGTTAGCAGACTATTTCGTGGTCGTTGGCTACGACCACGATAAAGAGAGTACGGATTTTTATTAATTTTATAAATTATAACAGAATTATTTAATATTTTATAATGTGGACATTTTAATTAATCATTATTCCATCATTTAAGGAGCAGGCATGAGTAATGGAATGATCGTACAAAGATTTCCAGAAAAAGATTGGCCAGACACACCATTTATTGACGGCATAGAATGGGTAAAAATTATTTCATATAAATTGCAGAAATTTACATTACCATTTATTAAATATTAATTAAAAAAAAAAAATAACGTCATCGCTAAATTTAATTATTTATAGTTTTGTCAACCACAAGGATGGGCATTATCAACGGAACGACAAGAGCCACGTTTTTTTGTATCTATTCTTACTGATATTGATGCAAATCGTCATTACTGTGCATGTATGTGTTTTAATGAAACTGTATCGATTATACCAAGTAAGCCAGTTGATGAGGAGGAAGAACCTGTTGATGGTGACAGTCGTCCATTAGTCAGAACGATTCCAGCAATAGCACATCACAGCATTATTTATGCGCCAAAGTGTTTGGTATTAGTTTCCAGACTAGATTACATCGAAACATTTCGAGTATATACTTTTTTATTACATTGAATTTATGATTTTTTATTCAATCATAATTACTTTTAATTTATTCATAAATTAATATTTATTTTCAGAACTGTCTTGGTATTATTTATACAGAATTTATTAAAAATGATAAAATTCCATTGGAAACATTAGTGGGAAATATTCTTGGTTGCATTCAAGTACCACCAGCAGGTGGTCCTCAAGTACGTTTTAGTATAGGTGCTGGTGATTTACAAGCATTGCAACCACCAATAAGTCCATCACTTCCAATCACTCATACGAGTGTAACTTTATTATTTCAACAATTAGGTATGGATACTTTAACATATTATCTGAATACGAATCACTATGTTAAAAATGAATATACAGATAATATTTTTTTCTTATGCAACTTTATTGTTATCAATGTTTTATTAATTTCGGTTTACCTTTTATTTTAGGAATTCGAAATATATTAGTGTTATTTAGTGCAGTAATGACGGAACACAAAATTCTCTTTCACTCTGCGAGTTATTCTAGACTAACTGAAGGATGTCGTGCATTGACAGCTTTAATGTATCCATTTCGATATACTCATGTTTACATTCCACTATTGCCAGCTGCACTCGTTGAAGTTCTCAGTACGCCAACGCCATTTATTATGGGCGTTCATAGTTCATTAAAATATGAAGTAGCTGAACTTGTAAGTCGTTACTATTATCGATAATTATTTACATAAATTTTTCATCTTTGTTTCATTGATAATTTTTTATTAATAATAGATGGACGTGATTGTAGCGGATTTAGACGGGGGTTCTATCACAGTACCAGACGGTGTATCTCTTGCTATTTTACCTGAACCATTTTTATCACAAACCCAAGATGCTCTTTCGCTTGTTTTACATCCAGAACTTGCATGCGCTGATTATGCATTTCCACCGTTAGTTACTAGAGCACCAAATCCTCCAATGTTGGATAAAGAATTACGTGCGGTATTTATGAGAACATTCGCACAATTATTACAAGGATATCGAAGCTGTCTTACATTAATTAGAATTCAGCCGAAACCAGTAATCACATTTCACAAAGTAAATTAATTCATAGAAAATTTCTTCAACATACATTTGTGTATTATTTTATTATTTTTGGTTTAATATAATAAATAATATTTTATAGGCGGCGTTTCTCGGTGAACGTGGTCTTATGGATTGTGATTTTACTCAACGAGTATTAGATTGCATGTTCTATACGTCTTTTATTGCTGAACGTGGTCCACCGTGGCGACCATGCGATTTATGGGACGAATTGTACAGTAACCTTAGCGATCAATTAAAACAAGAATCTCAGGATCACCGTAAGTTCGTTTTTATAATTGTGAATAGAGATTTAGTAAGCAAGAATTTCACACAAATTGTAATAATTTCAAATATTAATGTATGTTTTCTATTTTTTTTTTATTCAGGATTGATATTAACTCATATACAGAACATAGCAAAACAGCTTTATAAAAATGAATATCCAAGTCCACAACAATTTGTGCAAAAAATTGAAAGACCACCTGAAGGTGCATCTGAGCGAATTCATCAACCAGTTCTTCCACTTATTAATCCCGAACAAGTACAGGCAATTATTGATGAAGCTCTATCAAGAAATAATTTAAAAGATCGGTGAGTATTAATGAGACTATTTTTTTTTACTCAGTCAACGATAAAATTTGTAAAAAAAAAAATCTTTATTTCATTGTAGATTATCGGCGTTTAGACCGCTCCAACCGCGAATAGTGCCATCAGGTCCACACATATCGATGGTACACGATACTAGACACTTAGTGAGCAATTCAGCGCGTAGACTTGAAGTTCTTCGCAATTGTGTAAATTGTATATTTGAAAATAAGATTTCTGATGCGCGAAAAACATTTCCGGCTGTGTTGCGTGCATTGAAAAGTAAAGCAGCACGTTTAGCATTGTGTGCAGAATTGTCACAGCATGTTGTTGGCAATAAAGCGATGTTGGAGCATCAACAATTTGATTTAGTTGTTCGTCTTATGAATTGTGCGCTTCAAGATGATTCATCAATTGATGAACATGGTGTAGCAGCAGCATTATTACCACTTGCAACGGCATTTTGTCGTAAATTATGCACGGGTGTAATACAATTTGCATACACGTGTATTCAAGAACATGCAGTATGGCAAAATCAACAATTTTGGGAGGATGCATTCTATCAAGATGTACAAAAAGATATTAAACGGTTATATTTACCAGGCGATAATTTTCCAATGAGATTTATTAATGATGGATTTATTAGTCCAGTAAGTCCACGTGAATGCAAAGAATTTCCATTACGTGATCGTTGCTCAATGTATCGTACCCAAGAACCGTCGGCATTAGAAATAGCTGCTGAACAAATGCGAATTTGGCCATCCATCGATCCAGAAAGACAAAAAGAACTTATTGCTAGCGAAGAGAGTACAATGTATAGTCAGGCAATTCATTATGCGAATAGAATGGTTTATTTGCTAGTTCCACCAGATATCGGCGCAAAAATTCATCGTCAAGATCATGTCTATGATGATGAGAGAGCAAGTAATAGCATAACAAATAGGTAAGAATCATCTGAATTTATAAATATTCATTGAATATTTTACAAATTAATAGATCGTTAGATAATAAATAAACAAATAAACCTCTGTTTATACGAAATATTAATCGTATATTTTACCTAGTAAATATAAAATCTTCAAATAAAAGTATTTTGACTTTTTGTGAACTGCAGCGATGTTTTTGTTCTACGGAACAGCGTGCCAAGTGATAGTGGCGATGCGGAATCAGGTTTCGAGGAGACGGATCCGGGCGAAACTGGCAGTGCTGTAATACGGATGGTTTCTCGATTTGTCGATCGTGTTTGTACTGAGGGTGGTGTTAGCTCTGAACACGTTAGATGTCTTCATCAAATGGTACCTGGAGTTGTTCATATGCATATAGAAACATTAGAGGCTGTGTATCGCGAGAGTAAAACATTACCACCAATCCAAAAGGTATCAATATTGTATTAAACTGTTTTATCGCATTTTATGAGTAAAATTGACTCCGTTTCTATTATAATTTTGATTTTTCTTTTTATCTTAGCCGAAAATTCTTACGCCAAATATGCTACCGGGTGAGGAAGTTATCATGGATGGTTTGCGAGTATATCTTCTTCCGGATGGACGTGAAGAAAGTGCTGCGGGATTACCCAGAACTCCGCCATTATTACCAGCGGAAGGCGCTATATTTCTTACAAATTATAGGATTGTCTTCAAAGGAATCCCCTGTGATCCATTTGGTATACTATTTTTCGACATCTAATTTGTGAATTGCCATCAATTAAAATATAATCATTAAGTAGTTTTAATGATTTTTTTTT
>JAQQBR010001832.1:5515343-5530146 GCA_030347285.1 Microctonus hyperodae
AAATCTTGCGTGAAAATTGAAGTTGGAGCATATGTGTAAATATTCACTTGTATATGCATACGTAAATGAATATCAATATGACATAATTATTTCTCATCATTATTAATTTATAAGATTTATATCTGAATACATCCAGAATTTATTCAAAATAATTGAATGTAGTTAATACAAATTTTAATTAGTATAAAATCGTTTGCAAATGTATTCATAGTCAAATAAGAAATCAAACCTAATTTGTTGTTGATTATATTTATTAATTATATGAAATATAAAATAACGTATAACAATATCATTCAAAAATACATGATAGCATATATAAATATATTTTTCTTATTGCATAATAATTTTTTGTTCATATATATCTATGTATAATTAACGTAAATAAGAACAGATGTGCTGTATATATTACATAACCATGGAAATTTATTTTATTCATTTAATCATTATAAGTTGGTTAACAATATTTAGAACTTTAGCTTTAAGTCAGATAAAAAAAATTTTAAACTTTTGTAAACATTTATATATGTATTCAGCAGTATTTATATAAAATATTAATTCATCCAGAAAAAAAAATGTGAAATTAATGGATGCTTTCACAGTTTATATTCAACATAATTATTCAAGAATTTGTGTAAAAATGAAAATTTATTTAGTGATAAATTTCGTATCGTCTAGTTGCTTAAAAATTAACGGACTTACATATAATATTATGTTTAATAGTGTTTGAAATTTTGAATTTCTCATTATTATGGCATTAACATTATTATATCATAGTGGCGCCATCAGTTTATGATTCAGTAACTTGACCTAGGGAATACTAGGGAATTCATCGCTATGAAATTCTTTTACCAACTAAATGCTACTGCTTCACTCTTGTCTAATTCTTTCCAGTTCTTTACGTTGCGCTACAAACACGTGGCTAAAGTTGTATTTGCCAATTTTCAAGTGAAATACTGAGCAAAACATGTAAGTAAATACTTAATATTTGTCAAATCATTTAATTGAATGTTTAAAGATTTATTTACAAACATTTTCGGCATACCAGATGACGATATACACTCGAATAACTATCTCAAATTCCTTCGTGCATTTTCATGTCTTCCACATTTTTAATATTTTTACTTTACAATTTATTGCAAATTTTATTTTAGTAATTCTTCCATAATTCTTTATTGCCGTGTGTTATTTTTTTGTTTTTTATATCAGTTCAAATGTTTACAAAAAAACAATTGATGATTAACCCACACCGAAAATCACATAACCTATAAAACGTTGTGAAAATTCTAAAACAGTTGTGGAGTCAAAAGTTTACTAAAAGTATTTACGTATGTTCAATTATTAGATAATATTGCCATGAGTTAATTATATATAAGTTTGTAAATAAATAATGAATAAAAATATATATGTGAATTTATTACTTATTCATTTATTTTGCTTTCTTAGAATGCCGCTAGCCAAAGATTTCCTTCATCCGAGTCCAGCAGAGGAGAAGAGGAAACACAAATTGAAGCGATTGGTACAAAAACCAAACAGCTATTTCATGGATGTAAAATGTCCTGGTTGTTATGCGATCAAAACAATATTTTCGCATGCCCAACGACCTGTCGAATGTGACGGTTGCCGCACAATTTTGTGCACACCAACGGGCGGTAAAGCTCGTCTTACTGAAGGATGCTCTTTCAGAAGGAAGGTCCAGTGTTAAATAATGTCACTTACAAACATCTCTTTTCATTGGTAAATAAACAACTATAAGAAACACACGTAAAAGAGGATGTTAATGATGAACCTGCTTCTTTTTTACCTTGTAAACATTTATTTTATCAATACCATCCTTTTGATGGACAATTATTTATAAGGCAAAAATGAAAAAAAAAACAAGATAATATACTGTGAACGGTTCAAAATAAAAGTCCATTTTTAACTCTAATACAACAATTATAATTATATTTTTTATCAGCCAAAATTTTCATTGTGTAATACAAAATATTCATGCTATCTATATCCATCAATCAATCCTCAATTGTTTCAAGTATTTCATTAAGAATAAGAGTACCATCTTGAAATTGTTTATATTTCAAAATTCGATTCATTTTACTATCAACAGCTCCTGATATTTGTTTCAATTCAATATTGATAACATTTTCCACATTTTTACTATCAATATTCCATATATTATTGAAGTATAAGTGATAAGGAGTTTGTTTTATATTGTTCATTATCACGGAGGCACATAAGTAGAGTTTAGTCTTTTTTATTCTTGCACATGCATTTATGGAGTCGTGAAGCAAAGCACAGAGTTTAGCAATGTGAGTATTTCCCTGCTCTTTAATTTGCAGATCATTTATGTA
Source organism: Microctonus hyperodae (assembly GCA_030347285.1). Classification (NCBI taxonomy): domain Eukaryota; kingdom Metazoa; phylum Arthropoda; class Insecta; order Hymenoptera; family Braconidae; genus Microctonus; species Microctonus hyperodae. Next base: position 5,517,692 of record JAQQBR010001832.1, read on the forward strand.
AGTATGGAGATTGTCAATTAATAAAACAGATGGTAGAATAGAATGAGTATGCAAGTCCACAAGTTGTTTTGTTAACTCCTCATAATTTGATAAATAACTGAAATAAATTCAAATTTTAATTAGTCAATTTTTTTCACATATGAATGAACACGTCGAATGAACCTATTTAAATTATTACAGCCTACGAGTTCATACATAAATTTTATCATGTTAAATGCTGACGGTTCAGGTTCCTTTCGATCATGATATACTGCAGGGAAAGATGTAAGAGGACTTGATGTTATGTAGAAAACACGACGACCCTCTTCAGCCCAATGCATGGCCACCTACAAAATATGCAACAGAATTTTGTTAAAAAAATTGATCTGAATTATTTATTCAGGCGACACAATAAAGCATGGCTCAGAGATTTGAGGTTATGTGTACTAGTTTACCTCAAACATAAAAGGTTTTGCAGCATCTGTTGATCCACAAAAGAGTATTGATTTTATATCGTTTTTTATCGAGAACATATTATTTTATTAATAATAAAAAAATGCTTTTGTTTTATTGTACATTTGAAAATTTCGGTATATCGTACATGTGTCCATGATATGATGGCATATGTATTGGTGAGAAGCAAAGCAAATGGCGGGTATATATTTGAAATCCCCACATACAAACTATTGGAGAAAAATCATTACTCATGATAAATAATTATAAAACGTAATTTAAAATTTTGAATTTATTACCATTGTGTAATAGATAATCACAGTAACAATAAATCAAACGTATGGTAATAAAAATCCATGGGATGTATGAAATAATTTTTAATTAAAAATAATGATTTGGTCGAAATTCAATAATTATATAAAAATCACGTCTAATCAGAACTTTTTGTTTTTTCATTACATTACAATATCATTTCAACGGCACATGTGGACTATTTAACAATAATACATAAGTACTTTAATTAAAAATATTCTATCAACTATATAATAGCCATAATCACGGTTTCACATTGAGATTCATCATTTTTATATCCATGAAATTATAATTGATTTCGATATAATTATGCGTTGAGGATCGCTTCGAATGTACATTTGAAATTATAGAAAAATATATTTTTATCTTTTGTTTGCACATTATTGGCGATTTATAATATTATAATACTATTATTAACGTAAATATTATAACTGGAATAGGCCTCAAGTGGCTCGAAAGTATAACCAAACAGCTTTCACGATCTATTACTTCACTTATAAACTATAAAAAAATAAAATATTATAACACATTCATTATACACTTCATCAGTTTCCCTAATTGTATTTATTATTCAAGTATTGATATCACCGCAAGAGATATAGTTTAAGAGATTATGTGTAAAAATTAGTCAAGTCTTTCAAACGGTCACCTGGAAAACATAATGAATAAAATTAAATTATGCTTCATAATTGAATAGATGTTTTTATATAAGTCAATTGAAAATTTGTGTACCAAGAGTTTTTTTCTTTGATGAACTTTTTTTTGATTGCTTATTATTATCAATTGTTTTTCGATATTCAGCAATTCTCTTATTGAATAGTTCAATATTATATTGCTCGCTCACAGTTGATCCTTCTACATATGCAATATAATCTACAGTAAATGTATTAAACATTGTCGTTTCGACAAACCATTCGAGAAAGTATTGAACAGTTTTAGATCCTGAAGCATTTACAAATGACTCCTTCTGTAAATCAAACAGTGAAAAATGAGAAAATTTAATTATTACAACAAAATTAATAAAATAAGATAGTAGTGAAATTGAATATTTCAATGCCTACATACCTGGAAAACAACTTTTCCATCTTGCTGAATCGCTAAATGTGATTCCAAGTGTGCGCAAGTCTCGACAAATACACGTAAAAATGCTTCTGATACAAGGAAATTTCTCATTCCTTCACCAGATTTTGTACTATTCGATATTAATTGCAATGCTGAACGAATGCCTTTTTGCAATCGTGATGGTAAAATTGTAGATTCATCACCCACTGAACAAATAATTTTTGATGTATCAATATCTACAACCATCCCGTCTTGTACTGAATTAACTTGTGTGTTTGCTGAATTTTTTGCTTTTAAAATGCCAATTACAAATGGTAATGGTGCATGTAAAATTTCTGAAAGCTCTGGAATATCAGGTAATACAGGAATGAAAGTGTGAGGCCATATAAATGGATAAAGTAAACTTTGAAGTGCTTCAACACATGACGAAAGTTTACTTAAATTTTCGCTGATAAGCACAACTCGACGCTCTAACAATAAACTGCCAAATAGGAATATCAATAATTTATTGCTCACAGCATCGAATAATTGACTCATATCTCTTTCTTCCAATCTTGGATCACCCGAGCGCATTATCGTACTCTCATCAGAATTCGAGTCATTAAGAGATTCCATAAATTTCGCAGCCGATGCTTTTTCTGCATTAATATTTTCACTGCTATTGCTATCAGATATTATTTGTATTCTATTTGTTTTATTTGTCATTGTGATACTATTTCCAGGCTTTGGCATTGTACAGTTATATAATTCTTCGATAAAAGTACGTCGACTTCTGTCGGGCATACCATGGCGTGATTCAAGTTCCATCAAAACTTTTCGATAAAATCCACTGGCACGTGATTTTGTTATTAAACAATAAGCAAGAGGAAGAATCGGTCCACCTTCTGGCTTAACTCGACAACAATAGCCGTATCTTCTATTACCTTTTTCATCCATTAGAAATAATGAATAAAATTGATTATGATTTGAATTTAATGGCGGCCAATCTTGGGCGTCCGGAAAACAAAAATTCTCGATCCATGCTGGCACTTGTGCCTGCAAAAATTATCGTATTTTAATATTGACTTGATATATACATAAATTAATTGTGCATAATTAGTTATCAATTATAGATATAAATAAAAATAAATGAAATAATGGACACTTACGTAAATTGGATATTTATCTTTAACATATGGCTCTTTGGTGCTGAAATTGAGTTCAATAAGTAAACAAACGTCAAACAATTTGTCTCTTCTACTACGCATACTGTCACCACATTTTTCAGAATATTTCACCGATACTTTTCGAACATATCGCTTCCTTTTTTCAGTTAAACTACGATGTAATTCTTCTTTACTTGGCTTAATATTATTCTCACGATTTTTGAATAATTGTAATTTGCCATTGAAACTTGTACTGTGCTCATCGTTATTAGATGATGGTGTTGAAGCTATTGATTCAGTGTCCGATGAAGTATTTGAATCAGTAGAAAGCTCCGTGCCTGCCATACTGAATGGACCGAATGCTTGATTCAAAAGTTCTTCCACCTAATTTCAATGAAAACAAAAAGAAAAATCGTTAATTTTCATATTTCACTACAACGCAATTGTGACTATTAGGAAAAAAAATTGTTATTCAATATAAATGCATCAATTATTGTTGCATACCTGGCATTTACGTCACACGGAAAAATATTATAAGTATACTAGACGTCATAGGTATTTTTATCATAGTAATTTCGATAGAAATGCAATGAACAAAGAATATTAAAACAATATATTTTGTAATATAAATTTGCTATAATTACAATTTCAATTGATGTAAATAATCTGATATTTGATATAATAGAAAAATTTTACACAAATGTATCGAAACTAAAACTTAATTTGCGGTTGATCGCGATAGAACGTCACGTCCACGTCAAGGTTCGCGTTATGAAACGTGAGTCACGTTAATGTATCTCTTTACAGCTTCTTACTGTCTCTCTTTATGTTTCTCCCACGCTCTACAATATCAATCCATTGATATAATTGCTCTGTAAAGCGTATGTTTAACAGGAAAAAATAATCTATTGCTATCGTCAATATAAACAAAATTATACAACTTATCAAATTATAAATTCTTAATTTACCTTGAATTGATTGGATCCTTCAAGATACGATCGTGATTGTGAATTTAATTTTGCGTTTAAATTTATGATATTTTGCGACGATTTTCCGATTTCATCAGGCTTCGATGCATTATTATTATCCCCAATAACCGATGATTCTATCGTCGTGCACTATAAAAAGGACAATGAATAAATGAGAATTTTTTTTTCTATGCAATGCTCATTAATCAATAGAATATATACATAATTTACAATAATGATAATTCACTTTGAAAATTATTATGCCAAATTACAACATCACAGTATCTACGCTGAAAAACTATTACTTTTATTTTTTATTTTTACTCGATAAATTTCTCTACAAGATAATACACTATTTTATCGTTCAATTGACGTTACTGTTTCACATTATTCGCAGGTCAATAAAATACAGTATAATTTATGCCGCGTCTCTCAATGTAGTTTTGATATTGAAAAAACAAACGGACCTCTATGGTAGTATGAGGTATATACATATGCAAACATTATTACAAAAAAAATATATGTTTATTAATGTATATCTTATATGGAAAACTAATTAAAAACAATGGTGAGAAAATGAATTTCAATGATAATATAGAAATAGCAGTATTACTTCCGTAATATAAAAAGCGTCTGTTGGCAAAAATAAATATATGGATAATAGTAAAATACCGTTATACATTTTTAACTCTCACGTATTGTTCTATTCTTGTGTGTATTGTTATTGAGCATCTGTGAGAATATATAATTAGATTAATTGCTGTGATGTTAAGTCACTTTACGAGTGAGGAATGTTAGTTTTTAGATAATGTATTGCGATAAAAAATAAATAGTTTACCAAATAATGCAACTCTGGTTCCTTCTTCTTTCGTTCATGACTGTTTGTTTTTTTCTCTCCGATATCAGACACATTTTGTTTGATATTGGATCGATCATTTTGCCAACTGCGCGATAAATAATTATGTTCCTCCGGTGACAATTCACTAAATACTAATACATCAGTGCCTTTATTTTTATCAAATGCAAATGGCTCAGCGTAAACACGCTCTTCACTTTTAGTTGAAACACTTTGACGACGTTTATTATCTAAAAATGTCGTCAATTCAGTTGATAATCGACGTGCAGCAGGGCTCATATGTTCATCATAAGAATCAATATTATTTGCTGTAAGAACATTTGATAGTGGTATATCTAAAGAGTCTTCAGATTTTGATTTTAATTCTACTGGTGACCATTCATTGAAATAAGTTTTAAAATTTGGCTGTTCATAAACAGTGGAGCTGGCACAACTTAAATAAGGTAAACAGTCAAATGTTGAGTGTTTGCGACTTTTTGATTCTTGATTTTTTTTATCTGAAACAATTTTCTTCGAGTCTTCTAACGTTCGTGATAAACGATTGTAAAATTTTCGTTTATCCTGATTTTTTTCAAGATCACTTTCAGATCCATTAGTATTTTTTTTCTTATTATTAATATCTATTTCTATTTCTATCTTATCTTTTGTAGGCACTATGACATTATTACCTAATGCTTTTTGATGTTGAATTAATACAGTCTCAAGTTTTTCCAACATTTTCTTTGAATCCCGTGTACTTCGCGATTTTATAGAGCTTGTAGATGTTGAAGATGTCATGGAGGTTTGTTGATCTATTTCAAATGACGAAGAATGGCTCTTTATAGGTGATAGCGATGACACAGATTTTATTTTTGAAATATTATCATCTTGTGAAATTTTCTCATGGCATTCTTCATTTGTTCGCGATTGATCTGTAAGGACTTCTTTGAAATTGTTACACTCTAGTTCACTACGAATAATATTACATTCAGAGTAAAATTTTGGATCACATGAATTTTCTGATATTCTACCACATTTGTATAGTCCTGCTTGTCTTTTTTTACTATCATGTACATAATTATGTTTATTACATTCTTCGGACATTTCTAAATTATATCTTCGGATAATTGGACTGTGTGCAAAAGTTCTTGGTGGTTTTTTTGGAGGTGGACCAACTGGTAATGGCGCTTCTAGTGCAGCTTTCAAACAATTTGTTAATTCAAGTGTTAAATTATTGTCGGTTTGTTTTAATGCCAATAATTCAGAGGAATGGTTGCATGTGTTTTTTTCTAAAATGTTCATATGTTTCCTTCTAGACAATTCTTCACGTATATCAATTTGTATCTCAGTTTTTACCTCTGAAGAATTACTATCGTGAAATTTCAAATTTTTTTCTTCACCATTTAATGGTTTTTTTACTTTTGTGTATTCGACGCCATTCATTAAAAACTTGTCGAATTTCGAACTTTTATCATTTTTTAATGATAAATTTGTTGATGTATTTATTATAGTGAGGTCTTTACTCGATGTTATTGATTTATCAAAGTCACCATCGTCATCATCTAAACTGTATATAGGAGAAATATTTTTTTGTCGTGAAATTACCGTTGTTCTAACGGAATTACCACCAACAATTTTATTACTTTTAGTAAATGGTGGTCGATAATCTTTAACAGTGTCATTATGTCGTTTATTTTCATCAATATAATCAACAACATCTCTATCAATTACATTACAATTTGTTGTTTTATTTTCATCCAATACGTCAGAATTCAATAATAATTCTTTTACTCCAATAGATTCGGTTAATTTTTTTTTCACATTCCCAATTTTGCCATACTCCGGATTCTCTTCAAAAATTTTAACATTTTGATTCACAATAGAAAATACTTTCTCCTTGGATGGTGAATTTAAATTTCGTATTTTATTCAATTTATCACCTCTAAATGCCGGTGTTCTTTTTATATTTTTACCCGGGTTTGATAATTGTCGTGTAACATTTAATTTCAAATTTTTTTTCGCCTTCACTGGAGATGAACTGCACGATCGACGTAATAATTCTTTTGTCGTTGATTCTTCTGTTTCTATACACTTTTCAACTTCTTTGGTTTCACACTTGACATTCTGCTCGAATTTTTGTTTTATCATATTCACTTTAGTGCCATTTTCAGAGGGAATGTAAGACATCTTGTGTCCCCTCTAATTTATTATTTATAATATATATATTTATTGTCAAATCCAGTAGCTCTAACATCGAGAATTTAATTAATAAACAACTCGGTCCATTTTGTTTCAAAATATTTGACTTTTTTTTTCCTCCAGTTTGAGTTATATCTAAAAATAAATACAATAAACATAAAATTAAAATATTATACATAAAATTATAAAAATTAAAATAATTCTTTCATACAAAAATAATTGACATCAATTGATTACATATCAGTACAGGCATAATTGATTTAAACAATGAGAATGTTATATTCATTGTATAAAATTCATATATATTTCAACAGAATTATTAATTTTTTATAGACGCCACACAATATACACACATTAACCAACATATTGTGATTGACAACCGATAAGTCAAGCACCTGTTGCATTGTTTGGTTAAGGTTAGGTCACGCACTATACAAATTGTAAAGATAACTTTCTCATTTAATATCTACAATAATTCATTCACACAATTAAACAACTGCATAATATATATCAACTAAAATCTCATCTACACTATAAACAATTTACACATATTCATAAATTACATTAGAATTTAATCATTAAATAAAACACAAATTACATTACCATTGCGCGCTTTTTAATTCTTCAACGTACATACGTTGAACACATTCAATCACAAAATATACAATATAAAAATATTATAAACATAAAACACATTATTTACATTATATTTATTTATACCGAATAAATTATACAATGCAAATAAAACAATGCCAAGTATATACAAACAAAAATATATTAAATTACATGAAATATATGTTGAATAATGATGAAATTAAGGGAAAAATTTATATATGATAAGCAACAACGTTTGCACTGCACACAATTACTTATACTTTTGCCTGCGTCGATTCGCTCACGACTGCGGTCGAATTCGTATTCTCTCTATGTATATGTATAAGTTATATATTTATTCACTATGTACATTCACATGAAATGCTTGCTGCCCAATAATAATCTACGGTTGCAAATATATTTGCGATAAAATATTCACGCATATACTTTTGGTCTCACAACAAATCACATTTATTTTATTGGCATAACAACGATAAAGTGCATCATCGAATCCCGATAATATTAATTGAAATGATCGAATATGTATGCTATGTATAGATATTTATAAATAAATATGTGTGTGTATTTGATACATATATATGTATTGCGCAGTGTGAATTATTTATATATACTCTTTTGATAGGCAAGCTTGCGACGACATAAATGAGAGACTTCAAGTCACCTCATCAGTAAGTCAAAGAAAAATGTATGTAATGGTTGAATGCGAACATTATATTTGTGTTATGTGTTGGTTTGTCATATGTATATGTTCAACACTGACCCATATTATATACATGAATAAGTATTAAAAAATAAATTGATGGAGAAACAATATCTCGTGAATTTTATTTATTACAAAGAGTTTATATTATAATTAATTGCATATACGCATTTCATTTATTTTCTGTGATAATTTTGTTTATTTTTAATATTTATTATATGAAGAATAATAATGACATGATATGACAATAAAGTTTTTTAATTTATCATTTATTTGTATGATTTATTTACAATTTTTTATGAATACTATAGAATTATGATTGAATGATAAAATTTTATTCTGTAATTTTTAATTTCTAGATTTTATGCACTAGTGATTTGCATTCTTCGATTTTTGATATTAATATGTCAGATCGATTATCTTTCATCTGAAAAATTGAAAATTATATAAAATTTATTAATATAATTAATTTGCAAGAAATAAATATGTATGAGTTTTGTTTAATAGAATTGGATTGACCTTGCCTTTAAATGAGCGTACGAAATAATTCCACCTAATGTAAGCGTAATTCCAATTGCTTGATTTAATGCTAAAGATTCATGAAATATTATTGAACCACCAACGAGTAAAAGACAAAATTTACAGTGGCCAACCATATTATATCTGAATAAATATTTGATTAAGGAAATAATCATTATATGTGTATCGTTATATTTAATCGACGAATTATTTGTTGATATTAAATAAGGATACGTTAGCGGTGATGTTTTTCCTATGATCCAATATGATGTTAAATTAACAAAAAATGCTACAATACTTGAAAATAGCACCATTATCTATTGGAAGAATAATAAAACTTTTGAGTTTGAAATAAAATATAAAAAATTGTTAAATAATTCAATATAAATTTGAACATATGCTTACAATATCTGTGGATGACCATTCACGTGCAATTATATTTCCAACTGGTTCAAAAAAAGGTACAATAATGAACAACAAACCAGCAGATAACGGAGCTTGATAGTATAATAATTGCATTGGATCCATTTGTAATTCTTTTTGTTTACTATTAATCCACTGTAATAAAATAAAATATGAAAGAACTTTTATGGGTATTCTAAATAATGGATAATTTGAAGAATACAAAAGCAATTAAATTCATACAACTTGATAAAGAGACGTGACCAAAACTCCAAGTATTGCATATACAGTTCCTGCTACATTAAATTGTATGTCGTAATAAAAATTAATAATTACTCCTAAAATAATTGGAATTAGCGTCAATTTAACTGCAATACTAAAGTACTTTTTGTAAAATATCATTTGAATCATTATGACACATGGTGTTGTTAACATTTTAGCAACTTGATATGTGCCAACAGTGTTGTGAGCCAAACTAAGATTTGTTAGCACAACAAAGCCACAAAATGTCATAGCAGTCCATAACATTTCCTTAATAGCAACATCTTTAATAGAAAATACGTCGAATTTTTCACATATCATTAATCCAATGAATGTTACAATAAAATGAACCATTGACAGTGTCATATTTGGAAAATTGATATGGAAATACAGCCATTTATTTAATAGTACAATAATAATGGAAAATATCACATTAAGTACTAGATAAAATGTCGTCTTAATTTTTATTGTCATTTTTTCTTATTTCAGTCAATTATATTATTCTATTTACGTAATAATTATCATCGGACTGGTTTCATTTTCAATGATCATCACCCTCTACACTCATATTTATAATTGTTTATATCAAAAAGACATGTCCCCATTAAGCATCAATCTGTATACATATTCATCCAAACGATTTACATATGTATACATATCTTGTATGTTTGAGTAGAGTAGTGCAGTATGATACGATTTATTTATCCATTGCACTGTTGACTATTCAACAAGATGAGTCCAATGAAACATTGCTAATGAAACTAATAAACACTGATATTGTTGTAATATGTGAATGAACATAACCTATAATAATAATGGAAGGTTACTGCATTGTCGACAAGATATTGAGATCGTTGAATTCAATGAATAAGAATGTATAATGTAATAATTTGTACATACTTGAGTTGTATGTACAGTGAATAAAAAATTTTGTATAATATATTCCATTCCCAAACTTGCGTGGATAATTAATTTAAATTCAATTCGCGTTCTTACTTTCTACGAAGAATATATTTAATAAACGTTTCAAAAATTTATATTTCATGCTAAAAAAAGAAATATAAATTGAAAATTTATAAATTATATTTTTGTATTTAAATTACAATTAATTAAATATTATTCAATTGTTTTATTAAATTTCCATAGCTATATCAAATGCAGTTGTATTGTCTTGATCAGTTTTTGCGTGTTCTAATTTTCGTAGAAATTCTTGAAACACATGTAGCGATTTGTTTAAACTCGTTTTTTTGTAATCTTTTATCTTTTTTGCACTACCTACATCACCTTCTACAGCTTTATTTTTATTATCATAGTCATCGATTTCTTTGATTACCATATTTAATGTTGGTACTGTTAATGGATCAAATTTGTCCACAACTTTTGGGTTGAACGGTATTGAAATTTTTCCTGTTTTAGGATGTACGCAAAAAGGTGATTTCAGAAGATGATTCAATCCTTTTGATACGTTTATGTCAAGTCTTGGATAACAATATTGCAACATTATTTCGTCCACTAATGTTCGATGTTTCGACCATTTTTTATTGTTCTACAAATAATAATAATTAACAATTTATTATTGACAATATTTGAGAATAAAATTTCAGAATTTGAAAATAATTCACTTACCACTTGAAATTGATCATGGGCATAATCTACAAATGCATTCCATCGTTCCACACTAGTTGCATATTTTTCAAATAAATTTTTCATTTCTATTCTTGTTTCTTCATCGGGTAATAATTTAATAAATTTTGCAATTGAATCTTCGCTACCTAACATATTTTGTTCTTCAACGCAAAATGATACGAAAATCGGTGCAATTATTTCGAGAGCTCGTGCTACTGAAGGATGAATTTTATATAAATTCACTTTTTTACTCGTATAAGCGCCGCCCGCAATTAGTTGCAAATATTCTGCGACACTCCCACGTTGAATTGAGTCTAAATAACGAGCAGATGCATCACACACCCATGCATGGACTCCTCTTCTTCCAGAAAACACCCATAGGATGTGTTCAAATCCAAAATCCTCTGATTTAATTAATTTTGTATTCATTAAAATTTATTAATTAATATGAAAATATTTATAAATTGAATAAAACGTAATTTTTCAATTTACCTCGAAGTGCAACATCCAATATTCTGCATGCAATCACCATATATTTCCAACATTTATTACATATATCAGCACCAGAACAACAAGTTCGTACTTCATCATAATCAGTAAGATCAATATCAAATACCAATTCTCGTTCTACAGCTTCTAATTTTTTTTCTCTCGTAGATTTTCCCGGGCTGCAAAATTACAATATTATAGTTATGTCCTATAATACTAACTCAATTAAATTTTTCTTCAAATATTTATAAAATAAATAAATAATATTATTACAAAACATTGAAAACTGCGCCAATATCAATTTTTATCGGCACCATTTTTGTTAGTTCCTTTGCTAAATGATGTTGATCATGAAACGCTTGATAACGCACATAAACGTCGCCATCAAGAGTAAATGAAAATTCACGACGTTGAAACGTATCCGCTGCAATACAATAGAAATAAATTACTCAATAATATGTGATGAATAAAAGTAATGTTAATATTGAAATTATATAAATATTTATTATTTACCATCGCCATAGCTCAACCATTTATAGTAATCATCGAGTGGAAATACCCGTGAATAATAAATTTTTAAAAGATCCATAAAATCTTCCATGATTAATTGTTTATTATTTATACTTTTTCAGAGGTTAAAAACTCAATTGTATCTATATATAAATAATTAAATGTCTGTAATATATATTGAAAGTCATTTGAAAATAAAATTCAACATCATTAAAATTATTATTTTTATCGAGAAAAAAAATCGTTTAGAATAATTATTACTTATGTAATTATCAATACTATTGTTTCAACAAGTAGACGATTTTGTTTATTTTCAATTATTACATATATGTATGTTTGGCTTTTTAGAGCGGGAAAAGAATATTGTCTCTTTAAAGGAG
>JAQQBR010001832.1:5530246-5575689 GCA_030347285.1 Microctonus hyperodae
AGTGTTCTCATGACTTCCATAATCGATTGATAAAAAATGCTATTGGTCGAATAACGTCAAGAGAAATTCAAAATAAAACTGATGATAGCCAATAGTGATTCTTTTAAATAGTCATGTGGTCTATTGCGCCATGAGAAATTTTAGATTTAATTTATATATTTATTCCGTTGAAATGTCGCTCAATAAAAATGAGATTTCTTTTTCTTACAACTACAGTGTGTGCTTATTCTAAAATGTGTGGAAAGTAGTTTGTTTCCCCGCTCAAAATGAAAAATAATTCTAATTTGAGGTATTAAAATTAATTTATAAATTGAACAAGTACACAAATAATAGTGAAAAATGATGGAATTTCCATTGGGTTATCGTGAAGTTATTCCTAATCAAACACAACCGGAAAAATGGAAAGAAATCACATTAAATACCGGTAAATATTTCATAACCTAAATTTTTATAAAAATCAAATACATGCTTATAATGATGATAAATAAATTTCAGGTGGAAGCCAGAGTACTCTTCAAGATATAAAAGTACCAGAACGTGCAAGTGGTTATGCTTATAAAGATAATTTGAAATATTACACACGTAATCGCTTTATATATTGGCGAATTTCGCATGATGTATTGGAGTTGGTTGAACACAGTCTCGATGTTAATTTAGTTAATTGCAAAGTTCGATACAAATTTACTGACACGCCAATACTTGATGGAATAACAATTCATGAAACGGTAAATTCCGTAATTATTCTCGTTGCCACTGTCTCCAGTATTCATAAACTTGTATTTCCACATCCAGACAAAATACACAAGCAGGTAAATAAAAAATAAAAATGAATAATAAATTATATAATACATCAAAATATTTGATTATTTCTAATAATTATTTATATTTGCAGGAGCATTTATTGGGATCCCATCCAAATCTTGCTATTCAATCCATTTTAGGTGAAGCATCAGCACAAACAGCACGCGATCCACATTCATTCCATGTTATCAATAGTGTTGGCACCACAAACTTTCCAGTACCTCATGCCGCTGCGTCATGGCTAACACTTCCACACGAAGAGGCATTATTTGCATTGGCATACAACAATGGCAGTATTTTATTATTACGTCTCGATACAGTGACTGGATTAGTTCATACAAGTGAACTGAAACAAGACTCGATAGTACCGAGATTCTTAAGTGGAATCGCTACGGCATTCCGTGGACGTAGCACTGAAGGACAAGTAGCAATGTCGCTCGTTATTCATACGTGCGGTAATGATACGTATTTATTTGCTCTATGTCGGGAGGGTAATGTGAGAATGTGGTCATGCAATAAAGCTCAATGTGTTGCTGTTGCTGATGTTGCGATTGAAAATCGTTTAGCATCTCAGGGCGCACATGGACATATGCTACGAAAAATTCTCGGATCCCCTGATAATGAATTATATCTTGGGACATATCTCAAGTTTGCTAATACCTGTGAATTCAGTATTTTAAAACCTGTGCAAGATGCTGGATTATTGAAATTCATTCGTATATGTACGTTATTTGCACCAGATCAACATCTCGTTGATTTTTCATTTACAACAACACGATTATGGGCAGTTTGGAGAACAATTGATATGGATACAGTTGCGGTAACTCATGCTCAATTACCTCTCAGTGGAATGCAAGTGACGTCTGAATGGGAGACAGCAGTATTGGAACAGCCACCGGATCGTGATTATATTGTCAGTGATCCGGGAATTGATCCAAGACAGGCTTATATAAATTACATCTTTCATCCTGGACAATTTTCACTCGCTGATATTACACGAGCTTTGAGCATTTACAGACGATCTAATCTCATTGCAGACATGACTCTGTCACCAAGTATATTAAAAGAACGCGTGTGTATGGCTGTAGAAGCTGACATACAAGCTGAGGTTATGGATTATGAATTAATGGATGAGGATTATTTAGAAATTGCTAATAGATGTTGGTCAAAATTTTATTCAGGCGTGATTCAATATCATATTAATGGTAGTAGACCTATAGGATTATTACTGTTACCGAATGTGTATGGCGTAGCGCTCCTAAAAAAATCATCATTTTCCCTATTACGTCCAATGGAGGCATTGGAACATTTAATGTTATCCAATGAAAAATGTTACGCCTCACGATTTAAGACAACACCAATTTTATCTCAAGATGAAGATACTTGTCAAGATTTAATAGCATTGATGTCAGCATTGGTGATGCTTGAGGAACAATTATCAGAAGAAATTAAAACTGGAATTGAACGAGAACTTTATCATTTACAAACTCCAGATATTATTGTTGATGAATTATTTTCAAGACTTCCATTAGAACCTGATGACCCACTTTCTGATTTTGATTTTCAAATGGAATTACATCATAAATTGGAAAATGTTAAAGACGCATCAAGTGCAATGGCAATGTTATTGGAAGCATTGACGTATGATTTGGGACAGCCAAATAAATTAAAACTCGATAATGAACCTGAAGCATCTAGATTGTTATTGAATGTCAGCCACTATTTCAGTAGTCAATTGGGCATTTCTACAATATCTGAGAGCGTGACACAAGTGACATTACTGCGTTTTTCAATTTGTCGTGATTTATTGATATTACAACAAATTGTTTTATCACGACCTGAGGTATTTGATTCACGTATGCTTCATGCAATTAAATCATCACTTGCGCCACGTACAGTTGTACTCACTCAAGCATATTATGTTGTCATGTGGATATGCGAATCAACAGCAACGGCAACATCACGCCCGGCAATTACTGAAAGCAGTGCTCAAAGGTTGTCCATGTTAAAACTCACAGAAAGTCGCGCGTTGACAGCACATCGACATCATCGCTCAATGTCATTATTAGAGTTATTTGTTCAGAGTGCTGGCGCAAAACACGCACATGTTTTAATGGCAAATAATATGGAATTTGATGCGGGTTCAATGGTACCATGGCATTATGGTATGCTAACTCATATTACTTTGATAGCCCAACTTGTCTGGCCTATATCAGGTAATTTTATATTTCCTGAGTGGCTTTTATCGAGCTGTCAATTTCTCCTTGTTCAAGAGTACGTTAGATTACTAAGTACATGGTGCGAATGGAATAGTGCATCGAGAAAATTTATTCTTGCCGTTGCACTACTTGAAATGGCAGAAGTCCGAAAAGCCTGTGATAATTTTTTGCGCGCATCAAACGGAATACTTACAGACACATTTTTAGCTAATGTATTATTAGATGTACCAACAACATCTGAAAATAATGCATTAGTACATTATTATTTGAAAATAATTGAATTATTCCAACAACATAATGCATCTGATTGTATAATTGAATTAGCTGAAACGGCCATTGCAATTGCGGACAAAGACGATCCAAATTTACCAACTTTACATTCAATTATTTTCACACAACATCTTGAGCTGGGACATCATAAAGAAGCTTATCATTGTTTAAATTCTAATCCTGATGCAGCACGTCGTTCAGATTGTTTACGACAGTTGGTTGTGACATTATTTGAACGAAAAAAATTAACTGATTTAGTATCATTTCCATACGTGGATATGTATGAGGATTTAGAGAGAATAGTTGTTGGCCGAGCGCGAAGCGTTGATTTAATGGAAAATAATTATTACAACTTTTTATACAGCTTTCATATTAATAAAGGTAATGTGAGAAAAGCTGCATCAGTTATGTATGAACAGGCAATGCGTCTCAGTCAAGAGTCACATTCTGTGCCGATAATTACACGACAAGCTCAATGTTTATTAGCATGCATTAATGCTTTAAGCTTAGTTAGTGATAAATACAAATGGATTGTTTGTCCTGTTGTTGATCAAACATATCCTGACGAAGCAAATCCAAAGAAAAAACGCAGTATCGATGGTAAAGAAATATTACATTATAAAGTCAAAAAATTAGTTGAAGTTTTGGAATTAAAAGACATTCAGAATGAATATTATTTAGTTGATGCTAGATTAAAATTGTCGAAATTTAAATCAGAACTGCATACAGTTGCGCAAGCTATTCCATCTGAACTCATTGCAATTCTATCAAGTGTTGGATTGTATACCACTGCATTACAATTATGTGATAAATTTAATGTTGGTAAAAGTTCAGTTTTGGAGAGTTTAACGTCACAATGTTTGCGATTGAGCGAAAATGAAGATTCCAATGCCTGGGATTGGTTGATTCAAAATGATGTATTTGAAATTACTGGATCAGGAACAAGTGTTGCGGATGTTGCATGGCGACTTTTGGAGAAATTAATTTTGCATCATGAATCAGACACTGGCAGTGAATTACACAAAGGTGTTGCCAAAAAAATTGTGCACAGTGGCGCATTCATTCCACAATGGTTACTAGCATCCTATAAAGTAAATATATATCACATGTAAATATTAATAATTACAAATGCATTTAGAATTAATAAATAATTAAATATTATTTTTTAATAATTTTCAGAAACGTAATGCAGCAGAATTACTTAGACTTATTTTAAATGCAGGAAGACTCATTGAAGCAACGGATTTAGCGATAGAATATGTAAATGCTATTCTTGGTGATGGTAAAGAACATTTTGGATTAAATAGTCCATTAATTGTAACAGGACCAGCTGTATGGTTACCAATTAATACATTAGAGCTATTGCTAGTTGAATTGGAACATGCTAGTGCAGAGGATACCACTTATATCGAAGTAAAATTTAATTTTATTCTCTATTTAATCATATATTTATAAAAATAAAATTTTAATGTACATGTATAATTTTATTTTTCAGAGTTACGAACAACTGAAGAAAACATTGGATAATTATGTGAATACAGTCGTGAGAGTATCAGAGGATATTATTCGATTCAAGATTCAATCAAAGTCCACGATAAAGAGTAAGTCAACATTTATTTTTTTTAAATTCATTTTCTAGCTATCATTAAATGAATTTGTTGATTATTTATGTGTAAATTGATTTTTCATTAAGTGCTATAAGCGTTACAAATAGAATTATTATAACAAGCATAGCTGTCACAAGCGATGCTATTACCATTGGACATCTATTGAACAGTACCTAAAAAATAGATATTGCCAATTACTATTGTTTTTTTTTATTTATTTGTTTGATCTTTGTAATGAATTAAGACAATTTTTACCATGAGTAAAACAATTAAAGCAGCAATAAATATTGATCCGATTGGTAACAATATCCAAGCTGCTGTCAAGTGTCCATGAACTTTTGTTGTTAAAATCCATTGAAGAAAACTGTTGTCACTGACAAAGAAACAAATCTAAAACATTTTTTTATTTTTTTTTTAATTACTCATTATTCATTATTATTTATTGTTTCTTTGTTGAACATATATACAACACACCATTGTGATGCTGATGATTAGTCACTCTATTTTATGATAAAACATTAAAATTAGTATATTCTGTAATGTCCATTTTTTCTTTCTTTTAATTTTAGTGATCAAGGATTCGTGATGATCATGTGAACGTTGCTGAATTATCTGCGTAATATCAACATAAAAAAAATCACTATTGAGTAAAAAATTTTAAATCCAATATAAACACGAGTGTGATTTAGAAAATGTACAATAAAATTCACTGCCAATTCAGCGAGGACAATCGCAATGACTCTGATGGCAAGGTCAATTACAGTCACTCAATTTCCAATTTTGTTTATAATTATTATGAAAAATACGTTATAAAAAAACTGCGATCATAATAAAATGATTCCTTGGATTATGTAATAAAAAATAATTTTGTATCGTTTACATAAATATTTTTTTCTTGTTTAATATCTCAACAGCAAAAAAAAAACATACCCAAATATTGCAACGTCAGTTTATAACTTCATCGTTGTCTACCAATGAATTTTATTCGCGTTCTGATATAAACCAGTCTCGCTGTGCTGTACGTATACTACATTTATAAATCATTTGTTTACTTCCATGTTAAGATAAATCATGTCAAAGGTTAATAACATGTGTCTTTGTTATTGTGATTGCTAAAAGCTGCACATCCATCGTAGTAATATTATAAATTCATCTACAATGATTTGATTGTAATTTATTCATAGAAATAACAAAGCAAAATAATGAGGAATATTTTTTAAGAACCAATAAAAGAACAATTCACAAATTAATATTAATAAATTTATTATACAAATTTACTTGAATGGTAGATAGGATAGGAACACATATTCTCTCTTTAAATACAAATTCATAATTCACACTTTTCACAAAAGAGGAAGAACAACAAATGGAGTAATTGAAAAAAAAAACGAAAAAAAAAAAGAAAAAAAAATTAAGACTGATATACATTTATAATTTGTGTGTCTTAAAATACATTCTGAGCGCAATGGAACTGGGTGATCAATGTATATAAAATTATACATGACATTCAGAAGCATACTTCTGAATCTTATGAAGATCTGAATTTTAATATTACATTGTACGAAGAATTAATTATCTCCAATACATAATAGTACAGCAGAATTTCAGTGTACTGTGTAACCAGATGGTATTTACAACTCATCGTGTTCATCCTCCTTTGGTTCTTCATTTTCAACATCATCCTCATTCACATTCTCAGCATCAGTCAGGATATTCTCAATAGATTCATCATCGTCCTCTTCTTCATCTGGCATTTCATCGAGTGGAATGCCAAGTGTCTTCCTCATCAGTTGTTCAACACTATCAGTAAATGTGGAAGTTTCACGAAGCATATATCCTGATCTTAATGTTGCCGTTTGGAACATCATCATCGCGATTTCCTTAGCAGTTGCGTCTTCTGGATCAGACTCAACTCGCCTGAGTAATTCACGAATAAGTGGATGTCTTGGATTAATTTCCATAGTTTTCTTCTGATTCAAATAATATGATTTTTGTGGATCATCAGCCTTTTGATGTGCATTTGATATGGCAATACGTTCCATATTACCTGTCCAACCAAACATACTGGCAACGAGTGCGCACGGTGAGTCAGTTAGACGCTCAGACACTTGAGCTTTACTGATATGTTCATTGAGATTTTCACCAAGCCATTTAGTCAATGGTTCGAAGCTCGTTTGTAATTCTGTCATACGTTCTTTTGCTTTATCACTCTCGTCCAACGTAAAACCGTCTTTGGCAACATTCTGGAATTTTTTGCCATCAAATAATGGAATTGATGAAATAACATATTCATCGACAGCTTCAGTTAAATACAAAACTTCATAATTTTTCTTGATCAAACGTTCAACAAATGGTGATTTTTTAACTTCATCTTCGCTTGCGCCAGCAACATAATAAATTGCTTTTTGATTTGGTTTCATATTGGCAACATACTTTGCAAGGTCGGTTGAAGCATTTTTCGATGATTTAAACTTGAGTAATTTAGATAAACGTGCACGATTTTGAGCGTCTTCAATTACACCGAGTTTAATATTTGTGCTGTATTCTTTCCAGAATTTATCATAATCTTCTTCAGACAATTTTTTAATCATATCCAGTACTTTACGTACAAGTTTCTTTTTAATTACTTTGATTAATTTGTGCTGTTGTAAATTTTCACGTGAAACATTCAGAGGTAAATCATCACTGTCAACAATACCACGAATGAAATTGAGATAATTTGGCATCATATCATTAATTTTGTCAGTGATGAATACACGACGTACGAATAATTTAATATTATCAGTCTTTGTTCCATAACGATTGAAACTATCACTGGGTTGTACTTTTGGTACAAATAGAAGAGCCTTAAAACTCACTTCACCTTCAGCAACAAAATGAACTTTAGCTAATGGATCTTGACTGTCTTTAGTGAGTGCTTTATAAAATTCTGAATAATCTTCATCTTTTACCTCAGATGGCTTCAATGTCCAAATTGGTTTAGATTCATTTATTAATTCCCAATCCCAAACAGTTTTATCAATCATTTTCTTTTTCTTTTCTTGCTCCTCAGTTGCTTCTTCCACATTAGCCTCTTCGTCTTCGTCAGGCGTTTCATTATCTTTTTCTTCTGTTTTCGTTTCTAATTCATCTTCAGTATCTTCAACTTGAATTGTTTTACTACCCCATAAATAAATTGGGAAATCGATAAATTGTGAATATTTTTTAATTAAATTTTTAATGGTATCTTGCTCCAAGAAATCAAGTGCTTCATCTTTTAAGTATAAACTAACTGTTGTACCACGAGGAATTGTTGTTCCTCTTGGGTCTTCAACAATGCTAAAGCTACTGCTGTCTGATTCCCAAATGTATTGCTTATCATCATTGTGCTTTGTTGTAACAACAATTTTATTTGCAACTAAAAACGCCGAATAAAAACCAACACCAAATTGACCAATCATATCATTCATATCTTGCGTATTAGAGACATCTTGCATTTTCGATAAAAATTCAGCAGTACCAGATTTAGCAATTGTACCAAGATTATTTATTAAATCTTCTTTAGTCATTGCAATACCAGAATCAGAAATACTCAATACTTTATTTTCACTATCAGCTTTTATTCTAATAGCCAATTCTGGATTTGTATTAAGTATATTTTTATTCGTTAATGATAATAATCTTATTTTATCTAAAGCATCAGATGCATTTGATATCAATTCTCTCAAGAATATTTCCTTATTTCTGTATAATGAATTGATAATAAGTTTCATCATTCGATTAACTTCAGTTTGGAAATTAAACTTTTCAGCTTTATCACGTAATTCTTGAATTTGTGCCGCATTTAATCCATCAATTTTAATTGCTTCACCTTCGCGTTTAACAACTTCATCATCTGAACAAAGAAATCCACGAATTAAAATCGACTAATACATATAAACTGATGGCAAAAAAAAAAGACAATACATAATGTATTAACCATGCCTCTATATTTTTTTACAATAAATAATCTTACCGGTTCTGGAAGCTTCACGACTGGCACCAAAGTCTTGATCAACCGTTCCAATGGATTCATCATCATCATCATCATCGTTATCTTCAGCTCGCGCACATGCTAAATACAAAATAAAAAGCAATTATATTACAATATGAACCAAGTAATATCAAAAATAAATATAATTGAACACGTATGCAAGAATTTCACTGATAAATCCGTAATAACTTACCAATAATAAGTGCAAATGCCAAACCCACGTATATTATTTTTTTCATGATTACCAAATGATTTCAGTATAAATAATTATATTTAATAAATAATTAATAAATTTCTCGCGTTTTAACGCGTCTCTTTAAAGATATAATTTCTCTATGACTGCTACTTATGCTCGTAGAAACGTAAATGCCACGACGTTTTCCACACACTGATTTTGGAGCTTGACGCTTCTTACTTATGAATAGTTGATAGAAACTTCTCCAACTCCATAATACATACGTACACGTATATATACACAATCAAATGTCAATATATAAATGGTTTTGTGTGCTTAAAGTCACGTGACTTAAAAGCCACGTCGACCAATCGTGTATAACCACGCAATGAATTATAACCAATCGCAATTCAACCGGTTCTCACCAATTCCAAATGGCGGAATATGATTGGTTGAAATTTGAACATTGTATTTTGTGATGCCGCTGTAATATGTGTTTAATATTATTAATACGTATAAATATTATTTATTATAAATAAGAGTGTTCACTTTACACGCATTTTATAAATTAATTAAAAAAATGTGTATATAAAAATGTACATTTTCACATTGTATATTATGTTTTTTCAGGAAAAATAAATAATTTCATTGAATACAAGTATAACTTAGTGTGAAGGTGATGAACTTTAATGCTACATGTATGTAATACACACACACACACATGCGTGAATCCATATGTTTTTTTAAATAGATGATAGGTTAGATTTAATAAAGTATAAAGTTTAAAGAAATTAATAAGAATTATTAGATTATTCACTATAATTCGTATTATTAAATAATTCTTATATCGCTCTCCAACAGCTATTTTTGTAACATAACAAAAACAATGTATGTTCTATACGTACATAACCTTGGAATCGCCGGTTAGATGATAATTTGGGATATCTACATTACCATACGAAATGTAGTCAAAATAAATATCTTCTATACCGATTATCAGTAAATATACACAAATATTTAAAATCGAATATTAGACTAAATAATATGTATTCAATATTTTCATAAGAATATTTGAATTCTTTTAAACAATAAATGCGTTGTTAAATTACATTAATTTTGAACACGAAATTAACCTAAAAATTAAAAAATAAATTATCTCCATAAATACATAGTTTCAACTTTCCAATTTTATATATAACATCTGCCATTAATAATAATGTAGAAAAAAATTATAAATGTGTGAAATTCACAAGTGTTTTATTTTCTTATATCATAAAATTCATTAAAAGAACCGAATCAAGTATTCCAAGTCCAGTAATTATAAATGAAGCACCTACGTCCGCAGTAGGCTTTTTTTTATATCGATATTCCAAAATTACATACAGATACAGACTATGACTGAAAAAACATACATTTACACACTACATTTAATATTTACACATAAGCAAATAGGTAAATACACATGTATATACAGATGTTTGAATATATATGTACCTATTTTATTTATATATAAAATATATGATAGACAATTCGATGATACCAAAATGGTTTCAAAGTCGACTTTACTATAGTAAATTATCCTTCAATGGCGATTATAAATACATATGTATATAGTCCAAACTTTATTACCACCTTTGTACACATACACTATCTCACTTGCTGCTGTAGATTATATTGTAGTGTTATATTTTACCTCCAAGTTTTGTTGTTTTCTATTTTTTTTTCATCACATCACATCAAACCGGCAACGAGCGCTGTTGTACATTCGTTCACATTCGATTAAATCAAAACTTTTTGCAAGTATACTTTATTCATCACATATATGTTAATGCACCCGAGTGTTGCATTATTTAAAAAATATTTGAATTCATTATCACAATCAAACTGTTGCGAAGACGTTTACGGTGAGTCTATAAATTATAAATATTAATTAATAAATCAATTTTAATTGATACGCATTTAAATGTTCACACGTTGAAGAATTTTATATTAGATGAATAATTTAATTTAAATAAAACAAAAAAATAGTATTAATATATATATTTCTGCAGATGAATTATTTTATTATATACATTTATATAAAAATGATTAATAATTATTGTTGATAAGAAATTTTTTAACAATATTCACATACTAAATTATATACTTTCACAAATAATATTAATTCACAGAATAAAAAAAAAAAAAAGCTGAAATTAATTTTTTAATAATTTTCATATATTTTTATAAATCTTAAAAAATACACAAAAAAAATATTAATTATATTTGCATGCTCTCGATTGATGAGTTATCACATATTTAATAAGGTTTGTAAATAAAATTACAAAAATATAATTCAAAATTAAAATAATCACAATCTTTTTTTCTTATCCTTTATTTTCATTCATATTTTGTTTTGCTTATAATATACATTAATTACATTTATATTATTTCACTACATTCATCATTACTACAAAAACAATTCAATTAATCTTATCAAAAATAAATTATACAAATAACAAACACATATGAATTAAATTAAAATATATCCAAATTATTTTTGCGTTCATGCTTATAAATTTGCGCATTCAAATTCAAACCGGATATTTGCATAATTAACCATCAGTTATTATATTAAACTATCATATAAAAATACATATATACATTATATAAAAAATAATCTAAAAATATACATATATCTATATCATATTATTATATTATATCCGGCTCTGCACCTATATAATAAATATAGATTATTGAGGCGTGCAACAAAACTTTTCCTCACGCTATAATTCATTTGTAAAACACTCAAGTATATATGTAAATTTATATGTATATACACATAATAAATACATATTATTTTACAGGAGATTTTTAAGCTATTAAAAAAAATATACATATAAAGTATATAGTCATGATGAATATAGTAACCAACAGTTGAATGGCTTATAATTATTTAAACGAAGATCAATATTATTATATAGTGTTCCGATGATTTATTCATTGCGAGGAGTTTGTCCTCATTTTATAGCATTGATCGACTCTATCAATTCACACAAGTTTATAATTCCAATGTTGTATCTATACTCATTGTGATATATGCAATCGCGTGCTTGAATACTGCAGACGTTATCGCACGTACCTGCATTACTTTACCTATACTATCTATTAACACTTACATGAATATTTATGTATGTTAGTGTATATATACCTGTATATATGTATGTATGTATGTATTTATATAGATTCAAAATATTTATACATATCTATGTTATATTTGTTGTAAAATTTTTGTTACATTTATTTGAAATTAATTCCATTAATTCATTTATTTATTTATTTATTTATATATAAGTTTGATTATTTTATTGAAGATGATAAAATGAATATTATTGTTTATTTGTTATTGATTTTTGTTTAGTTATTTATTCAGCTATTTTTTTATATTGACAATGATATAAGAATGTTTGACGAATTGATTTTGTTAATTTTTTATTTATTGTTTCTTATTATTGGTTTATTTATTTATATTATTTTATTTTTTTAATTATGTAATAATTAATAATCAGATTGTTTGTTGAATTGATTTTTGTTTTTTGTTTGTTAGATGATGTTTAGGCCAGTGAGTGCAACGACAAGACAAGAGGCAGAAATGATTAATAGATCTCAAAGAGCTATTCATTCTACATCAGATCCGATTGAAAAATTAAGATTGTTATGTTTGTCACGTGGTGCTAATGGTATTCTAAGTTTAGCCAGGTATATAATTAATGTGATAATAAATGTAATAAATAATATTAACGTAAAAGTTTATATATTTATTCAATTATAATTTTAACTATTCACGTAATATTCATTTTCTAATTTTATTTTAATTAATTATAGGCATTCGAGATGTAAATATAATATTTCAAATGATTATAATTAATTATTACGTGAATAATTATATAATTTAATAAATTTAATAGTCTTGTAAATTAGATAAAAGATAATGGTTTTAATTTTAAGGACATTTCGTCGTTTGGATGACGATGGAAATAAACAATTAAGCAAAGAGGAGTTGACTGATGGACTTACAGAATTGGGATTGGAGTTGGCCGAGAGTGAAGTTGATGAGATTATGAGTAAACTTGATGCTGATGATAGTGGTGGAATAAGTCTTACAGAATTTATTGTTGCAATTAGAGTAAGTCTGCTTTTTAAATTCATTGTTTTCTTATTATATCAAAATTTTCTAATTGTATAATAAAATAAATTGAATTAATTCGTTGAATAATTGAAATTTAATTTTAATTATTGTTGATTAATTATATATGTGTAATTAATATGTGGTTGAATATTATAATGAGACAAATATAGATTTATATTGTTATTTTAATTATAATTATTGTTTACAGCCACCTATGAATGAAAGTAGGAAAAAGGTAGTCGAGCAAGCATTCCAAAAACTTGATAAAACTGGCGATGGTGAAATAACTGTTGATGATTTACGTGGTATTTACAATGTCAAATGTCATCCACGTTATATTAGTGGTGAAGAGAGTGAAGAAAGTATATTAAATAAATTTCTTGGTAATTTTGAGCAAGATAATATTAAAGATGGAATTGTAAGTATTAATAGTAATTGTTTTATTTTTATTTATTTATCAATGTTTTTCATTGACATTTAATCATAATTTGTCATTTATATACATGTATAATATTCATATAATTACTTATATAATTATTTTGTTGGGGAATTTTAATAGGTCACTGAAGAGGAGTTTATAAATTATTACAGTGCGATAAGTGCAAGTATCGATCACGATGGATATTTTGATTTGATGATGCGCAATGCTTATAAATTATAAAATGTGCATTAATTAATTATGCTTTTTAGTGCATTATCAGTGTTGAATATGTAGATTGTGCGTACGCAATTTAATCTATTTTATATTTATATTTAAAACGATAAATAAATTGTCGGAGAGTATGATAATGTGAATGATTTTAATTGAAATATTTCATATACGAAATATAATTGAAAATAATCATTTATTAACAAGGAAAATTTTTATTCATCTATCACAAAATGTGATAAAAAAAAAAGCGTTTCAGTACATATATTTATAGCTTATACACAATATACATCACCTGCATATATATATATTTACATGATTAATTAATTATTAATTTCTGAATGTACAAATATATTTATTTCTTTTTTTTTTGTGTGATTGCATAGTTGTTTATTAATTCAATTATAGTATTTATTATCGCTATAATGAGATTGCTTTAATTATACGTGAATACATATATTAATGTGCTTGTAATCGAATTTATTATTGTCAAGTCTTGAATAAAATAGAACATGTAATAAATTGCTTTTTTAACTCAAAAAAAAAAATAATCACTTTATAAATTGTTGATTTTATACTGAGATATTTATAATTGTTATTTATACAAGAAAATTATAAAAATATATTGTCAAAAAAATAAAAAAATCTCTCCGGCAGGGAATCGAACCCTGGTCTCCCGCGTGACAGACGGGGATACTCACCACTATACTACCGGAGACCTATTATTTACTTAGACTGATGTCCTTTATGAATAGTGCCTCAATTACAATGAAATAATTTTATTAGTCATAAAAAATAAATCTATAATTCTATATATTATATTACGACACGTAGTCTAGATAACATAAATACACATATTCATACTACACACATCTATATACAATTGATAATTTCTGATAAACCCTAGCTATGTGAAATATTTCTGCAATTATTATTAATTTATATATTATACACATTGCGTATATATTATTACATTCTAAAAAATCAGAGATAACAAATAAATAAAAAAAATAAACCTTATATACATACACTCCAAAATAAATATTAAATTTTACAATGAGAATAAACAAATCTTTTGTTTAACTCTTTGTTAACAGATTACTTTAAAAAAGCGTTACAAATAATACTATAATAATTATCACATGATATATATATTTATTATTAGTCACATCTACAATCTCGATTCCTTTGTGTATTTCAGGTTTAAATATTTTGAAAGTTCTCCCCCAAAAAACAAAACTCGATTATCTACATATATATATATATATATTTATATAACACAAATCCCCTAATTTACATTTCATACTGCAACAATTTTGCACTAAGGATAACCACACTTTTTGTAGATGATTCAAAAAAATTCATGTATACTAATTAGAATTGTTGGTTATTGTTATATAAAAATATAATATGATGTATATGAGTATACATATGTATATATAGGTAATAAAAAGCCATATAAGAATGACAAAAAACTACATAGAGCTACATACATATATATATGTATATACATATAATAAAGTCCGAAGTTTAACGGAAGTATACTTAGAGAGGGGACGAGCATATAATGCAAGGCAGAAACTTGAGGTCCGAGGTTGTGACTGACGCGGCATATTATACACTTCTTATTTTTTATTCTCAACTTTGTTAAAAATCATATACTGCGAAATACTACATATTTTCTTTTATAGTAATTGTCATTGGTTACCAGTTTTCACGTGAATGTGCAGCGTTGCTGTTTGCGTTCAAATTCGTTTCGCCAATTCCTTGTTTATTTCATTCCATATATGTATTTATTATGTATATTTAATCTATATAACATAGAATATATGTTAATGTGTATTGATATATGTATGAATAAACAACAGTGATTCACTGTGTGCAGCTAGTCATTTACTTCGAGTGACAACAAACTGTCAAAAACTCGACATTCACTTTTTTAATTTCACAGAGTAATCATTGAAATTTCATTGACAAAAAATAATCAACGTTCGTTTCTTTTTTCTTTCAATTTTTTATTTATTTTTTTGTTATTTAATAAAGTTTCGCGTTGACACAACGGTTTTATTAACTGAAATAATAGTGAACGCAGAGAGTTTAGGTTAATCGTAGGACGTGGATAACTAATTAATATTCAATAAAATTATTCGCAGTCGGGAAGAAATTAAATAGAAAATGACGTGCTCAACCGCCATATTCATCTTTATCGGCCTCGGTGAGTGCAAAGTTTGAAATATCAATTTGATATGCGATAAATTCGAGAAAAAAAAACGTATATATTATCAATTTATCAATTAATAATCATTTTAATGAATATTATCAGTGATATGAGCTTATCAACCAGCATTGATTTGTAACTAATGACAACGCTTTGTAATGATGTAAACATTAATTTAATAATCAATTGAAGCACTAAAAAAAGATTTCAATGACATCATTTGTGTGTGCTTAAAAAAAAATTTATATATTTGCAAAATTAAATTAAATCTTGATGAATCAGAGAGAAAAAAAAATTTCTTTTTGTTCTGGAGATTGTAAAGTTTCATTGTCTTTTATATAGTTTTGCACTTCAATCGAAATTATTTTTATTTATTCACAAATGCTCTTATTTCATCAGGAAATATTTTCTTCGTCTATTTTATCACAATTGAATAATTAATATAATATACATATTTTTTATTTAATTGTATTATTTGTGAAATTTTTTACATTGTCTCTGTTTCATTGCAGCTCTTTGTAGCTATGGAAATGGCCAAGAAACCACCGCATCGGATCCAGCAGCATCAATAATGGAGAAGGTTTCAGAAATAGCCAATATTCCGGGTTTAAATGAAACTGCTTCAAATCAAGTTGAGAATGCGAAAAATAAAATAAAAGAAAAATGTGAAAAGAATGGTGGCTCATTTGATAAATTATTAACAGCTAAAGATGAATTTGAGACTTGTTTGAAAGGTTTAATAGATATAAATCAATTGCAAGATGAAATTGAAAAAGCTAAACCTCATGGTGAATTAGACAGTGTTTTTCACAAATATTGCAAAAAAAATGTGACACTTATAAAATGTATGACTGAATTTATTTCTGTTATGGAGCCATGTCTTGAAACCGAGGAACGACAAAACATACATACGCTTCCAAATGTTACACAATCTTTCTTGAATTTTATTTGTCATAAGGAAGGTGATCGTATTGCACGTAAGTTTAATTTAATGTTAAAAAAAAGGTTTAAATATATTTTTTTCACCCTGATGAAGTATGAAAAAAATTATGAAAAATTACAGTTTTCATTGCGGCTGGTGGACCTGAATGCTTCAAAGAAAAACAATTACCTATTCAAAATTGTTTCAACAATACATACGGTGGTTATGTTCCTAGTGTTGATGCCAATGGAGTAGCACCGAGTTTCGAAAGTCTTCCGTCACTTGTATTTAATTTACAACAATGCAAGTAAGGAATTTAAAAATAAATAATACTTATTCGTTTATATATTTTCTGATGTTTGTGTGATAAATTATATTAGGTCATTTAAACAAAAATTAATTTTCTTTTCTGTTTAGCGACGCGGCAAAACTTCAGGAATGCGTTGTGAAAGAATTGGAGAAATGTAATGATCCAACACCTGGAAATATGGCTGATGCATTATTCACATTTGTGAAAAATGCTACGCCATGTCATGAAATTTTGCAAGGTCGTGTCGATGCAGTTATTGCTGATGATTATGAGAAAGAACTTAGATCTTCAGCCTCAATTTTCACGAGTACTTATTCTATTGTTCTACTTGTCGCAACTGTGATACTCAAATACGTTTAATTCCACGGTCTTTATTTTAATATACAATTTCGTCAGATGTATCGAAGAAATTGTGTCATCAAATAATATATAATCGTTTGATAAATGAACTCAAATTCTTATGTATCTCATATCCAACTTGTTTTATCATTGGCTGTGAAATACATTGTAAAATAATATGAAATGTACGTGCTCATTAAAATTAAAACAATTTTTTATCGCCAGGTGAACAAAAATATTTATATAAATATTTATATATAGTTCAAATTGATATTTCTTTCATTATACAATTTAAACTGCGTATAATATTAACACTACTTATTTTCTGCATAAACAAACTAAATGAAAAAAAAAATAACGTACTATATATATATTAATTGTTTTATAATTTTATTTGTTGGTGAATTAAACGGTTTATTGCATAAGTGGATTAAAATTATATAATTAATTATGTAAATTTTTGTTAGTTCAATAATAATATCAGTCAATTATTTGCAAATTTTGTAATCGAATTAGCCCAAACAATATTTTTTTTGCAATTTCCTGAATGAATAATTGTTTTTTTAATTACTGGATGTCATTGACACTTCTTTATAATATAATTGAATAGATATAATATTTTTTTTGTCTCAGAGATTTTGAATAATGAAATAATTATGCATACACGATATTCAATTTACATATTTGAATAAAGTTATTAGTATAAAGAGACTGTATATTGAGAAAAAGACAGTAGCGCTTTATTAACATCGATAAAGAAATATTATTTTTGGTACGTGAAAATAAATTCAATTGATTGGAACTTCTGTTTATTTTTGAATTTTTCATGACTGAGTATAATTGCACAAAATTGCTCATTTTTCGAAGCTGAGCATGGACAAGAATATCAGGAGATAGCAGTTATAAAAGCGTCACATAGTTCTTTAGTTGGCAGTTACCAGTCACTCTGAAGAACGTTCATCAACTTGATTCTAACAGTCCAGCTGTTCACATTTATTATTTTTAATAATTTCGTTTATTTCAGTATATAATAAAATTTTTAAGTGATACATACTATTTCTATTTTAAATTTCAATTGACGTAAGTGTATTTATTATATATTTTTTATCCATTCTATTTTAAACACCGACAGATTAAATCAATCATTAACATATGAAATTCGTAAAATATAATTTAAAAATTTGTAATAAATAATTCTAATTATTATATCAGCTGAATAGAATTTTGTTACTTATTTATTTTTAAATAATTTTGAATTTGCACACGTAAGCATTTTATTATAATTAAAAAATTCTACTCTGTCATATGTATGATGCAATATTAGGTAAAATTATACTGCAATTAATATTTCACAATATTTTGCAATTAATAATGAATTATTTCCGTATCAGCGTGTGTAATTTTTATATTTTTATGTTGATTATATAAAATATTACTGAAGTCACTTGATGTATTTTAAAAATTTTTTTATTAATTTATTCATTCAAGAGATTAAGATAAAAATGCCGACTCATATTGAAGAAGGTTTTGCAACAAAAGCAATTCATTCTGGACAAGATCCACGACAATGGTCGCATCGTTCAGTCATTCCACCATTAGTAATGTCAACGACATTTCGTCAAGATGGTCCTGGTGAACATCGAGTAAGTTTACTAATTAAAATATCATTTACCAATATTTTATACATTTTTTAAAATTAATTTACTATCAACTGATAACAGCTTTAAAAAATTCTTTGCATATAAATATGATTTTAAATCAACACATTATTGTTTTTAGGGATATGAATATGGACGGAGTGGAAATCCTACACGAAATGTACTTGAAACATGTTTAGCATCAATTGAAAATGGCAAACATGGCTTAACATTTTCCTCAGGACTTGGCGCAATAACAGTAGTCTCATCACTATTGCAATCTGGCGATCATATTGTGTGTGTTGATGATGTTTACGGTGGAACGAATCGTTATTTTAGAGTATGTTTAGTTAAAAATAATATTGAAACTTCATTTGTTGATGGAACAAATTTTAAACTATTCCTCGATGCCATTAAAGATAATACTAAAGTGAGTACACTTTCATACATGTATTTATTATTTTTTTTACTTTTCATTTGCATGAAATTGATCGTCTGCGGTCGATTCAGGATGTACCATGTAAAATGAGAAGTTATTTACACTCACTTTACACCATGATTTACATAATAAATACAGTTTGGGTTTACAGATGGTGTGGATTGAAACGCCAACAAATCCTCTATTGAAACTCATTGATATTAGAGCAATTGTTGATGCCGTTAAGGCTATCCGTGAGGATATAATTGTTGTTGTTGATAATAGTTTTTTAACATGTTATTTCCAAGTGAGTAAAATAATTTGACATTCTCTTGATAATTTTTTTTTTATAATTAGTAGAATATAATGATTAACACAGACGTTATAATATTTAACTCCGATTCGTTTCAGAGACCATTGGAATTAGGTGCTGATATTGTTGTTTATTCAATAACAAAATTTATGAATGGACATTCAGACGTTGTGATGGGTGCGGCTATTACACGACGTGATGATCTCGGAGATCGACTACGTTTTTTACAAAATGGTATCATTTATTGTTTTTTTATTTGTTTTTTACTTAATAAAAATTAATTTATCAATTTTTGATAATAAAAAAAAACAAATAATACATTAATTTGTATTAGCAATGGGTATTGTACCATCACCATCTGATTGTTACCAAGTGAATCGGAGTTTGAAGACACTAGAAATTCGAATGATTCAACATATGAAAGCAGGATTAGCAGTCGCTAAATTCCTTGAATCGCATTCTTCCATTGAAAAAGTTTTCCATCCACGTAAGATATATTTCAGTTGATTATTAAAAAAAAAAAAAAAAGAATATCTAATATTTTTAATGATTTTGGATAATTTTCCATAATTTTTGTAGTCCTCCCATCACATCCACAATATGAATTGGCGAAGAAACAAATGAAAGGACACAGTGGAATGGTAACATTTTATATCAAAGGAGATTCTCGTAAATTTTTAAAGGCCCTGAGAGTATTTTCTATAGCTGAATCCCTCGGTGGATTTGAATCACTTGCTGAATTGCCGTAAGTACAATTTTTAAACTATTATTATTTAATTATTTAAACAAGTTATTCATAAAACTTTTATTCATCAATTAATTTATTTCTGTGCCTTTCAGATCTATTATGACTCATGCTTCATTGACAGAAGAAATGAGGAATGAATTAGGTATCAACGATCAACTTATTCGTTTGTCCGTTGGACTTGAAACAGAACATGATTTGATAGCTGATCTTGATCAAGCATTGAAAGCAGCTCAATCGTAAAATAATTTAGTGCACTCGACATGATAATAATATGAAATATAATTAAAAAATTTTTAACGAGATATAAATTAAGAAGAAAAAAGAAAATTTATTTCATTTACGTACGTGTATGATAAAGATCATTATTCTAGCCTTTTCGTACGTTTTTATCGATTATTGACGCAGTGAAATAAACACTCATCATGTAATCAGTATACAAACAAATACTCAATTAAAAAGCAATAGAAGCTATTTTTACGTCGAATCCAATTGGACAATTATTGTATTATTGGATCATCGGCTATTGTTATATCGATATTTAACATAGTACATTTGATAATGTTTTCAATAGTTGAATATTTGCTTCTTATATGTCGAAATAAGAGCAATGAATGTAATCAAAGATACAAATATGACACGATTATTATATCAAATAGATGTGTATACAATTTATTTATTACACTGAGTTTATAATTTTCATGTATTTAAAAAAATCGTTTTACATTTCTTAACGGCAAATTCATATAAAAACAAGTAACAATTAAATTCCATTTTATAAATTAAATTTACTATTATTATTTAAATGCATTTATCGTGAGATATTATTATATTGTGACTATTGTGTCATCAATTATTAATGCACATTTATTTTTAAATTAAATCGCATTTTATCAATTTGAGCTTTATCGTATTCTTGTGCACGATTATACAGTAATACACCAGCAATAACTGTACATGTCCCGAGTGCGGACAACCCTGTTATCGGATTATCAAATAATATCACTGATAGCCAAATAAGAAATGCTCTCTTGGCTGTATTTGCAACGCTGCAATAATTAGATTACGTAATCTTTCAAAACATATTTTAAATTGAAAATACTATCATAATTATTCATTTATAATTAATGATAAAGAATGTAATAAAACTATTCAAGTACCTGTGCGTAACTGGACTGATGTAATCCATAAGTACATAAGCTGTAATACTTTGAAAGTGGAAGAAAATGCCGTTTAATAAAAACGCTGAGAAAAGTTTCATGTTGAAGGAATGTTGTAGTTCGTTTAGATCAACAAACACCAATGAAACCGGTATTTGTACTACTATTGATGCCAAGCTCGTGTAAAATTGCAACTCGGCTGGACTAAATAGAAAAATTGTAAATTACAATTATAAAATATTATTTATGGCAATGAAATAAAATAAATCATAAATGCATATTGATCAATTACTCACGTGTATTTGAAATTATCACCACTGATTAACATTTTTGAGTATACATTTTGTAAACACTCTGTGAGATTAGTTGCCATCGCGGCGATAAATCCTTTCAGATCAAAACTTATCTCATTAGCAGAGCAAAGTGCAAGGCCACCCATCACTGGTATCAATGACAAATTTACATAGAGGCCAGTGCGCTCACCTGGAAACATTTAAATTGACAATGGAATTTTAAAAATGAATATCATATAAATGTGATGAAATTTCCAGATAAAATTATATATTTACCTAATAAATATCTACTTATAAGAACGGTGAAAAGTGGTGCGCTACTTTTAATTGTTTCAGTAAAACTTACAGCAACATAATTTAATGCAATTAATCCAAGTACAACGGTTGTGAATCGTGTACAACCTACGAAAATCATGTGTTTATAAAAACCTGCAGGCCTCACAAGCCGTGGAGTTGTTTTATACATTCCACATGGAAAATACATTTGTATAAATCCACATAATGCAGTTGTAGTCATTTGAAAGGCACCTGAATTAATAAATAAATCATAATATAAAAATATAATCATACAAAATCATAAAAAATATTTTACCTAATATCGTAGGATCACCATTCATATAAGATAAAATATATTTATTGAGAAATAATGTGCAACCACTAAATATATACCACAATCCTAAAAACAATAATGCTCTTGGATGTGACAATCCACCTTTGGATTCAGTGGCTAATAAAACATTTGTTTCATGTAATGGTTTACAATTAATATTATTATTAATTCGATTATCCTGCACAAATGTTGTTGCATGTTCATTATTTATTGGCGCATAATTTGAGCGTGCGAAATTTCCAACGTCCATTGTGCATGAATTTATTTATCGTTGACAATTTTGAGCAATCAAAAACTTTACGTAGGTTTTAATAACGTCATTAAATAGACACGTGGCTATCTATAATGTTGATTAAAAAGAATACAAGCTTATAACTTCCACTATGTATTTAACATTTTCTTATCGACATACTTTTCCCATGTGTACTTTGTTCATGTGAGATTGATTATCAGTAATTCACTAAACTATTCAATGAATATTCAGATTAAAAATATTTTGTATAATATAAATACAATTATTGTTCACAATGTATAATGTTGATGATATGTTGTTGATAATTATTGTCATTTTTGATTAATTATTTCAAGATAAATGAGTTAACCTCATCATTTCATTTTGATTATATTTTCTCATTTTGTTTTTTATTCTATTTCTGATTAGATATGAATACAATGAAAAAACAAATTCACTTTATGATTCTTGGAGTTTACTCAACGAAAAGTTTATTATGTTTTATTGATTCTCATTTTGTTGTTTGATTCCTTTGAAATTATTATTATAATATTCAATGATGGGTGGACTGAGTTTGTTGACGGAGATTGTATATGTTCATCGCACAATCATGATTTTAGATAGAGGTTATCTTTACTAAATTGGAAAACATTTTATATACAGTCAAATAAAGCCTAAAATTTCAAATATTTTTGTATGACTCGTTTGGAATTTTCCCTTGTTTTCAGAGTAAAATAATTTTCTTATTTTATTCAAGTTGAATTATGTTGGTAAAACCATAAATTATTTTTTTCCTCCTAACAATTAAATTTCCTACAGGAAACTTTCTTTCCACACTTTTACAAATTATTATTTTCCTGAAATATTAACATGAGAAATTCATTCTATTCCATATGAGATGCATTCAATGCTCAAGATAAATAATAAATGATTATTAATTATTAATAAATATCTACAATTGATATAATCTATTTGAATAATTTCAACAGATCTGATTAGAATTTCAAAGTTTACTCAAAATTTGTCGCAAAAGCACTTTTACATGGTATATTATTGATATAAATAGACTATACATTCAGAATACACACATAGCGCCCTACTATAGTTGAAATTATGAACCACTTTTGCACACAACAACCATGATGAAATTCGTAGATTCGAGCGTCGTCTGTGTTACATCTCAATTCATTGAACAAAGATTATTCGGTTGATAACACAATACATATAATTTTCATTGGTCATTTGCCGTATAATCAAAATTCAAATGTGTATTTTACATTACTCTGCATTCAAAATTTTTGTTATTTCATTATATTTCAATTTTATCATTATAGATATCCCAAGTTCTTGTATAAATGTCTATTATTGATAGATAATATTTATCATTTATAAATAAATTTGAATTATATGTATATATCTGATGTCCTTTCTAATATGCGTTATCATTATTTATAAAGATTATAATATCGTTATTTCGATACAATCATTATTCATATATTCATTTCTTATTACAAATCGCAACAAGCATCTCGTTGATTTGTTTATTTTTCTGAAAATTTTATTTATAAGAGATTACTTTCAAGCAGATTGCGCATCTTAATTTACTTATGTGTCTGATATAGCTATATAATAATTATTATTTCAATAGAGCTTTTTATAATAATTATCGCTTGCAACATAAGAATGTAATTTATAGAAAAAATTTTTTGAAATCGATATTATAGTAATATATTTATTGATACAAGCTAATACAGTAGCTAAGGAGTACATTTATAAATTCACTATTTATTTATAATAATATTTAATATATACATGCATGAGGAAAAACCAATAAATGAATATTAGTGCAAGAGAACTTTATTTTTATCATGTACAAATGCATTAGTCTTGATTTGGAAAAAAGAAAAAAAAATGATAAAAAAAAACAAGAAAAAATTGATGCTCTGTATAATTACAATAACTATGATTGAGCATTAAAATTATTAATTGTAATAATTAACAATTCATATTACAATGTATGATTGCGATTTATATTCAATTAATTGATATTAATATCTTTATAGTATTGAGCGGAAGAGATTAATTTATTCTACATTAAAAATATTCTTGTTACAACCAGTAAAAACGTGTATCGTCTCGTCGCATTTGTAATTTCAATACGTGACGGTATATTTTTAATGCTGGACCCAAAAGTAAATCTAATCCAATTAGAACATCAGATCGTTTCATTAATAAGAGTGAATGACCATCAATATCCTGAAAGAAATTAGTGGGTTTATTAATATTTGAATGAACAGAAAAATTATGATGATTTATATTATAAATAAAAATAAGCATTAATATTTACCTGAACACGAAATACTTCTGCTTCTTTTGGAAAAAGACGTGCAAAATATTGATAAACTTGTTCAGATGTCCAGTCAGAGGCATCGGGTATATTGGGATCAATTCCATCGCGTGGTGTTGAATCTTCATCAGTATGTTCAATTGAATCTCTTGTTGGTGATACTTGAGGACTCAATATCGGTGGTAATACTGGAGGATTTATCGGTGTTTCTGGTCTTGCAGTAAGTAAATTTGTTGATGGTTTCAGCGTACAATTGCTACAATTCCATTTTGAATGTGATTTTGTTGTATTGACTCGGGGAACATGGCAATCATGATGATATGCTTCATCACAATTACAACACGTTATTAATGGACCCTATAATGATAATTATATTATTTGTAAAATTCATAAAGTAGAATTTATTATTATAAATTAACTCATTTAAAATTGATACTTACATTGTCTGAAGTTTCACAGCATTTCGCGCAACTTTTGCAGCGCTCACATTGCCAACTACTGCCGGACTTTTGCAATAATTCTTCAGGATTATAAATACAACTTGGATGTGCTGGTTGAAGAGAAAAATAAGTTATTAATAATAGTTGAAAAATTGATATATATAAATATATACATTTATAACTATGAGTTCTATTTTTTTTTTAAATTATACCTCTAACTGTGCAATCGCGACATGCGACCAGATTTTCTTGTTTTTCTTTGGAGCAAAGACTGCATTGTCTGTTCGGTGAATCTTTGATGAATGATTTTGGAGGTGGTTCTTGGGAGTCTTGTGACACAGTTTGTACAGCAGCTTTATAAGTTGATCCAGGCTGTCTGCCTCGCTTACGTTTGACAACATTATTGTCTGATGGATCGAAAACTTTTTTTGCTCTCTAGAAATAAATTAAATATATAAATATTCATGAATATAATATTTCATCATTTATATCTTAATATAGTAACATTGAATATTAAAAAAAAAATTACCTTTCTACGTGCACTTCTGAATGCACCAACTGTTGTATTGGATGGTGTTGGTGATGGATTGGTAGAACTTCTTCCAGTATCTTCATCCTCTTTTTCCTCACTAAAATCACGTGCGAGATCTGATTCTTTACGACGTTTTGGTCTATCTTCTTTTTCCCTATGATCAAATTCTTCAATTTTAATCTCAATATCCATTGAATCGTCAGCCCTAACTTGAAGTCTCTGTTTGCGTTCAGATTTCGATGATTTTTTGAGGTTAGATTCTTTTTTATGAGTGTCAACCTGCAATAAATTATCGCGTGAATGACTGTCATCTTTTGTAATTGATTCTTCAGGTGAATCAGGTTCTTTTACTGCCAACGCCACTTCATGATATTGTTCTCTCTTTACATTATCGACTTTTGGACTTGTATGTCGTGACATTCGTGGTGTATTAGGTCGTGAATGACCATTATGATTTTCATTAAATTCATATAATTCACCAGAATTATCTCTTGATGTTGCTAATGATTCTTTACTTGAATCCCAATTTTCGCTTGAGCAACGACGACGATTTTTACTCAAACGCTCACCTTTTTGATTCGAATTACCATTTTGATTGTGCTCCAGTGATTGCTGTTGATTCATTGATAAATTTGTCAAATCGCTAGTAGCAACAAGCGAATAATTACCATTTGGTAATTTTATAATATTACCATTAGAGACTTCTTTATTCAAAAAATCTTCCACCATTTTTCGAGAAGTTGGATTTGATATACCGTCAAGCAGCTGTTCAATTAATCGGTAAGATGGTACACCTGAATCCAAATAATCAGGTTCTTCAACAACAAGTTCAGCAACAGCACCCGCAACCATTGATGAATTCAACTTCTCTTTTACAAAACCCTCTGGTCGATTTTTATAAAGCTGCAACCTTGACCATTTTGATGCATTGCGGTAACTCGTGTTACCTTTATAATCAACCTGAATCACTTTCTCCGCTTCAATAAGACGATGTAAGTCGGCAATTGTGTCGCGCGCGTCTACGGAAAATTTTCGTAGTAAATAATTGCAAATACGATCGGCATCGGGACGCGCCTTTCGTCGCCGCAATTGATCAATTGCTTCTAAAATTTGTTCCTCATGAATAATTTGATATTCAACTCCTCTATGCTGCTGCATGATGATTGCATGCAAATCAAATTATATATTGTGTTTCTTTATTAATCAATTAATTAATTTTTTAACACGCTCTGTATAATAACCCCTCGTTTTCTTACACCTCGAACATGAATGAATCACCGTAACCTTCAACAAAAAAGTCAAACATCAAATTTAACACAATCAGTAACAATGAATATAATCGTTCGTAACCAAACAATTTAAATGTCATTTATAAAAAATTATCATTGGCATTTTATTTAAAAGCAGTATAATCAATTCAACATTGAGACGTAAATGAAAAATATAAAACTAAATAAACCAATCATTTATCAAACATTAATACATAAAAATTTGATTAAATCATTAGAAAAAAAAATGTGAAAAATTCTTCTTATATTCCAAGTATTAAATTGATAAGAAAAATAAATAAATCATCGCCCCTTGCATACAATTAATATAATATAATTTTTTTTTTTTATAAATTAAGATATAACCTAATGATTATTGTAATCTTTATCGTCTCATACTTTCATTATTAGGTTATATACAAAACAATTATTATAAATAACGTTCAATTACCGAAAAATATTCATGATAAAATTAGCATCGTGCTTTTATAACTCAATATTTGTCCAACTTTTACTCGTCCAAGACGCGGCCAATACTGGGCGAAACTACATATAAAAGTACATTGAATATTAGTTGTGTGCAATACAGCGCCAAATGACGAGACGACGGCATTCAATGGCAAATGAAGAAGAGAGAGAGCACACAGCAAACAGCCCAAGTGCAATTGAACACTTACTCCAACACGCGGTTACCTCTTTGCGTATGCGCGATTGTCACCAATTGAGAATTATGATATAATTAATATCACCACTGAACACTAAATAATGCGATACTAGTGGTAGATTTAGTTAGTTAATTATCTAGTCGCTTAGTTAATTATAGTTATAAACAACTATGTAAAAAATAATACCGGGTGTTATGGATGTTGTGTCGACGGGCGCGCGCGCATACGTTTTTTCATTGCATGTCGCACGAGTTTAATATAAAAATATTTTTCAATAAAAATATAATTTATATAATATGGAAGCAAATACAATTAATTTATATTCATCTTCAGTTTACAAACACATAAATCATGATGATATAAACTTTCTAAATGAAAACTACCCTTGGAAATATCGATAAGCAACGAGCAGCGCGTTCTTGGTTTAGTCCCCGTTATTAACGCATATACCTGATTTTTATTATTATATAGAGATATTTTCTGAAGTGGGGAAGATGTATATGTCCACATGTATGAGATATACGCGGCCAGTTGCTCTGTTTTACGTATGTATTTGTACGTAGTTATATGTGGATGTAACTCTGAGCCGCTTGCGCGCCGTCCCTTATTATTACTCAATTTGTTCAATCATTAGTACATGAACAAATTCAATCTTTTTTTTTTTTTTTTGTATGTATTCAATTCAATAAAACGATATGATAAAACTCACTGGGGATTTCCGATAATATAATTGATTAATGTTTAGAATGATTAATATGATTCGGAATATATTTATGTGTTTATATCAACTTTTTTTTTTTTTGTTTTCGTGTAGTTGCGATATGGTTGACAATATATAACGCTTTGTGGGAGCCTTGTGAGGTGTATTCTCCGGGCGCGGTTCTGGCTCCGGTTTCTCTCTCTCGGCCGTATTTTGTCCCGACTGACGCTCAATCACGCGCAACTTAGCAACGTACAGTTTTTTTTATATATGTTTAATGGTATTTAAATGTTGGATTAAATGCTGAAGAAATTTTTTGATATGTTTATAATATAATAAAATTATCTAGGTTTGTGGATACGTACCTATTTGTGGTGGATATTACGTATTTTAATGCAGGTTCAACGCGCTTCGACGGCAAAACTCTTTTGCCTGCAGCACGCGCACATTACCGGATATATACGTACGAAATATAGTGGTGCAGTAACCAACAGCACGCGCCAAGATCTACGCCAATAGTTCATAATATTACCACTTCAGTTTACGATCCAATAGCTCGAGAGCATTGCGGCGGCGCTTTAACGAGTGGTGGGATACTTATGGGTTAAAGGTAACGCTAGGTACATATGCGCCTGCGCACTCTGCAAAATTATTGTACATCGAAACGCGCGTAGTTACTAGTTTTAAATAAATTTCCCGCCAATTAATTGAAGCGTTTATCGCGTATATCTTATAATTATGTGATGAAAATAATTGATATTGTTTGAAAAAGGATAATTTTTATGCAAAACTTTTATTGGTAAAAAAAAAACTTTAAAGATGTATGCGAAAAAATTCATAAATTTATAATTGACTTTTAAACAGTCAGACGGTAATATATAAGTAATTAAATAAGCTTTTTGCAAATCATTTCCATTTATTTTCTTTTTCCATCGTATTGGTGCTGCCACTACGCCGCTGGAATTTTGATATCTGAAAAAGAAAAGAGGAAAAAAATATATAAAAATAATGTAGATGACAAGAAATATGTATTATTATAGTATTTACATACCAAATTTATTGGTTTTACTTTTTTTCCAGGTGTATTATTTTCTTTCAGAGGATTGCTTGTGACTATTTGCTTTCCTGTTCGTTGAAATAATCCCGTGACTGCTGCGGTTATAGTATTTTTGACTGGCTCAGAGCGTCGGCCATGTTTGGTTTTACCATCAGATTGAGTTAATAATTGTCCATGTGACTGGGATAAGTTTTTTTTGAGATCCTCGGGAGTTCGATCAAGATTTATTGATGATGATCGACTTTTTGATTTCGGCATTGGCAGTAAATTTTTATTTATCTGTTGGAAACGCCTTACGGAATCAATTTTATTCATGGACTTATTATTCAATATTGCGGTTTTTGGTGCATTGGGTGTCACTGGTGAAATATTCCAAGACGTATTTTGTTTAGGACTCCTGGGCACTGGGATTTTAGCACGTGATACTTTGATATTGATATCTGGTGTTGATGACGCTACGGGTTTTCTTTTCGGTGAATTTTTAAGAGAATCTAAATTAATTGACGCATCAGGAAGCGGTGTGCTTGTGGCGCCAAAAACTGTTGATGGAACATTACTGATGGTAAACGATGGCGTTGCTGGTGGCATAATAATAGGTGTAACTTTTTTCCCGATTGATTTACGTCTTTGCATGCTACCCAATGGAATTAATGCCTTCAATGGGCCTTTTTTTGTTGCCGTTTCAGTTGCATCATTATTTCTACGTAATTTATTCTTGGTTGCTAATGGTACGGATGGTTTCAATTTTAATGGATCCAACGCCATTTTTTTTGTCAATTTTACATCATCAGAAGACTCATGGTCGTTGGATGAACGCCTGGGCACAGTCTTTTTCGGACTGTCAATGCGTGTCTTAATTTTAATATTGCGTTCATTTGATGCACTAGTAATTTGTGAAGTAGACGAACGACGTTGTAATACTGTTGATTTTCTTAATGTACTTGTTGAATTTACGCTTCGTCTCATGATCGATGATTTGTTTGAGAAATTAGAAGGTTCAGAATTATTTAATGATAATGTAGAGGTTTTCGCCATTGCTGATGCATTTATATGACTGCTATTTGTTTCGTTCGCTAATGGATTAAGTACTTTGTTTAAATTTTCTAAAAATACAATGGGATCACTGTTATTATTAATAAGTAATTTTTGCAATGCTAATTGTACATCAATAACCAATTTTTGAGTGTTAAATGAATTTTGCGATTGACTGGTTTGAAGTTTTGAAGCGGTTTCAGTTGGTTCATTGTGTAATATTTCATTGTCATCATTAATTTTAGACAATTTTTCACTTTTATTTATCATGCTACCATTGTTAATATCAAAATTTCCAGAGCTTAACTGTTTGCCATTATCAGTAGAATCGATATTTAAATTATCTTTTTCAATCGTATGCACATCAGGTATTGTGGATTCTACAATGGGCAACGGATTATTTTTCGTAGTGATACTCTTGGTATTTTTATTAGATTTTTCAACACACATTTCTAATAATTCAACATTACTTGAACATTTTACCCCAAGCACATTTTCCAAATTTTCTAAAAGTTCAATGGC
This sequence comes from Microctonus hyperodae, assembly GCA_030347285.1. Taxonomy (NCBI): domain Eukaryota; kingdom Metazoa; phylum Arthropoda; class Insecta; order Hymenoptera; family Braconidae; genus Microctonus; species Microctonus hyperodae. The sequence continues at coordinate 5,561,908 of JAQQBR010001832.1, forward strand.
TTTTGGATTTTTTTCATTTTTTACCAATTTCTCAAGTTCCATTAATAATGTTGCAGCTGTAAGTTTCTTATCTGGTTCAAATAATTCTTTTTCAAATTCTTTTACTATATCTTCTGTTTTTGCATTTTCACCATTTTTATTATTTATATTAGAATCTGATTTATTTTTATTATCCATAGACTCAGTTTGATCATTATTGGAATTAGATGTCTGTAATTCAATTAAATTTCCAACAGTTGAATTATTATTGTCAGATGAATTCGAATCAAGATCAGTTAATAATTCCATAGTGCTCGGTGGCCGCTTGGGCAGAGAACATTCACCGCTACTATCAGCTATAATTAAATAATGCAAACAAATAAATTAATTGATATTTAGATATGAATAAATTAAATTATTTTACTTACATTCACGTGACTTAAAACTGCATTTTTCAAATGTCTTTGCTAATAATTGTTCGTCAGCCAATATTGATGATTGTTTCAATGAATTACTTTCCTACAATTAAATATTCAATATACTTTAATGAAAATAAAAATTTGCATAAATACATAAAATATTTTGATAATTTGAAAATTGTAAATAGCGAATTACTCACGAGAAATACTGAATCTGAGGTTATGTTATGCTGTTGAATATTATTCCGTTCAACAGAATTTTCAACATCCAAACGTATTAAGGGAGATTGTATGTTCAATGAATTATTGAATGTTCTTGCTTTTAAAAGATCATATTGTTCAACTAGATCTGATATTTCTGCGAGTGACGAAGGCGTTGAACGATGAGTATTTTTGTTAGACTCTGGACATTTCAATGAATTTTGTGTAGATAAAGAACTGTCCGCAATAAATCCTCGATTTTTAATACTGCTAGTATCATTCGAGGAAAACCCCGATGCAACAGAATTAATTCTTTTTATTGATGAAATAGCAGATATATTAGATATTGTTGTTTTTTCACTGTCAGTTCCTGACATAAACGCTTTATTGAATGGATCTTCATACAATATTGATGGTATAGAATATTCATTGGGTATTTTATCGTTAGATTGACCAACTGTTGAATGTGAATCTAGTTTTTTGACATTTATATTTGATAATTGATCTCCTTGTGAATATGAACGGTGTAATCTATTAAATTTTCCATTTGGAATATTCACTTCTGTTTCAGCATCAATAATACCTTTTTGTATACACGTTGCAATTCGATGTGCAACTATTGACTTTATTAAGCAATTATCAGCATTATTTGATCCCAACAAACTATCATTCATTGCTGATTGATTAAGTATGGATGAATCAAGTTGATTTGCTGATTCTTTACAATTTGATAAATTCATCGAAGGAAATAAATTGAATGTTTTATCTACAGTTAGATTTCGTGCTGGACTACACAATAAAAAATCATCATTAATTACTGATTGACTGAGTATTGATAAATTATGAAGATCTGGGCATGTTGGATTACTCGATAACAATGATAAATCTTCATGTGATCTTGTTTTTTTGCCTTTCGTATATAATTTTGTACGATCTAATAATTTATTTAATTGATAAATACTTGAATTCGATGCCATCAAGCATTTTTCATTAATAACTGACTTATTTTCTTCGCTTCTTGATATTACACTCGAGATTGTAGTAATTAACGAGTCATCGAGGGTTTTATTCATTTTCAATACATCAGAATGTCTTTTTGATTTATAACATGAATCATCCTCAGAATTAGTACATGATGTTTTGTTATAAAGGCCCACACTTTTTGATTGTGTATCTCCAATATTGTGAGCCTTTTGCCAAACAACCTCAAATGGATCTTCAGATTTACTTATGAATTCATTTATTTTTTGTAATTCCATATCAAATGGATTATTATCGATACTTTGTGGTTGATACTCCGAACTTGAAGAAGTTGGTTCAGCTGCTCCATCAGGATCATTTGCTGGCAATGGTATCAATGGAGATGATAGCTTTGGACCTGATACTTTTTTACTGTCAGGACTTGCCAGATCAATTAAATCACTCATATTTATTATTGTTAGTTATTTGACACTCCGGTACAGCATGTAATTTACAATATATATCACCATCAGATGTATTATGGAGAGAGAATATAAAATATGTATCAACGGAATTTATATATTTTAGTATTTATAACGACCATTTCGGCACCTTCATTCCCTTACACGATTTCGTTTGCCTTCAATAATATATCTTGCAATCTTTTTTTAGTTTTTTTTTTTAAATATTAGAGTACTTGATTGGATAACGGTCTAAAGTGTAAACATAACCTCGTTATTCAACTGTACGATTTGAAATAAGGAATGAGGAGTGTGGAATCGGATTTGGCGCGTAATTTTACTGTTCCTTGAATCATGATTTTGATTTTTTTCCGTTAATATCACATATATATATTACTTTCTATGAAAACGAATAGGAGAGCGCGTCGTCGTGCGCTGATTGCGTCGCGCGCCCTCTGTTCAAAAAAAGTCCGTTAGATTTTCATTTGTTTCATTTTCTGTGCAACAATTCTGCGTGATGTATGTGAAATTTGATATGCGTTAAAAAACTTTATATCTCATTGTTATCCAACAAAGTACGTGGGTAAGTCTGATTTTATTCAAACTTTTTTACTTTTTTCATTTAATATTATAACCTCAAAGTTTTATTTTATTGAATACCATAAATTGTTTCAAAAATTTATGTTCTCATAATTGAATCAAAAGACAAATTGTGTGGCGCAATTGAGTTTGCATGGATGAATATATTGATGAGGCATGTTTAATCAGGGAATATATCATTAATCAACTTCAATAATTATACACACATAATACCATAAGTTTATTTCATCACGTTCTACAAAATAGTTTAGAATATTAATCAAACATAACTACACAACTTCTAATTATCAAATTAAAAGATTAAAATATTTAATGATTTTATATAAACTTTAAAGTAAAATTTATTTTTTAATTTATGTAGACATTTTTTACATGATGCTGCAATAGAGACGAAGAAAAAAAAATACTTTAACACATAAATTCTATAATGGAAACGTGAGTTAATTCAATATACGCAATTTCAGAATATTGCATAAGATAAATGACATTACAGTGAAGAGACTATTAGCAAGATTTTTTTTCCCATCGACTTTTGCTGGTAGTAGTATACTTGTATATATATCGATATAAACGTGATTGCCAATAACGGAAGGACGTGCGTCGTCGTCGTCGTTGGTCGTCGCTATATTCTGTAATAAGCAACTTGTGCAAACGAACCGTCAGCATCACTCAGTATGAGTTCGTCTGTCGAACACACTTTATCTTATAGTGTTTTTCACATTTATCACGATTTTATTTTGTATATAGAGAATATAGAATTAATCTCTTCGTTCAATATTATTTATATATTATTTTTATTATTCCAGTTTGATACAACAATACCTGATTATTGTTGGATACAATTCAATAGATGAATAATAATGAAGTTATATAGCAGAGGGTGGTTGGTGTATTGATAGAGGATAAATATATCCGTGAATCAACAAGTTGTTGGATATTTAAAATTATTAAATACCAAAAAACACCTATTGTATGGACAACTATATCCATCATGTTTATTGAACATTATTTATACTTGTTCTAATTAATTATTGTGATTTTTCTTTGTTTTACATTTAATTGATTGATAAATTAATTATTCCAAAATTTTTTTTCTTCGCGATATATGTATACGTATACATATATTTTCTTTTTTATATTTATTGAAATATATTCACGTGGATGGTGAAACGGGAATTCGGTGATAAACAATAAATAGATAAATAATAAAAAGTAATTGAATGAAAAATATTTAGACTCAAGAGAGATAAATTGAAAATTTTTTTATGTATTTTATAATATTCAATATCAATAACAATGTGTGTGTGCTTGGGTTTTTAATACAATTTGTAAAATAAATAATTGCTCTCGTGTATTGAATTGAAACGTAAGAAAACACCTTAGCATTTTCATATTCTGCTTAGTAACCAGTGCGTGGGTGACGTCAATGCAAATTTGCGCTCAATTTGTAGCATGGGCATGGGATTTTTTTATAGATGAAATTTTACCGCATCGTATGCAAAGGGTGAGTTGATTAGAACGCTGATTAAGTCGTAATTGAAATCCTTTAATGAGAATTATAAATACGATATACATGTAAAAAGTGTGTATGCGTTACCGATCGATATATTACTATTCATATTGTCACGTATGAGAAAAAAAACATTATGTATGCATATAATAAAGTTATTTTCAGACTGATACAGTGACATTAAAATGTCATAGGATGAAAAAGAGAAGAGAAAAGCTTATATATCTGATGATAAAAAATGAATAAACACAATAACAATTTTATCTTGACCACTTATAAGTATACTTTTAGCTATCCAAGAAGAAAAAAGAAAAAAAAAGGGAGTAATAAAAAAATCATAACGTCAGACATTTATTTTTTTTTTACATGTCTCGCAGAGGATCGACAATGAATTATATATTAGTGACGAAAGGGAGCACGACAGAACAAAAAATATGAGGGGGACAAGGGATATTGGTGAGATGGACAGACACAGGAGAAAAGACATTGCTCCCTCGCGAGTTCCAACACCGACCTCGATGTTATTGAGCCAAGGAAATCCACTAACTCCCATCATCTCACCCCAATATTTGTCTCCCTATGCATTTCAAGGACGAAATTCTCTTTGTTCGGCTAATGGTATGTATATGACATTTATTAATAAGTTTATCTCTTTGAAGTTTTCATATAATTATGGAGACAATAGATTATATTTTGTAAATCTGTATGATTAAAAAAAAATATATATATGCTATGGGAAAATTTATTTCATTAATTATTTTCATATGTATACATGTATGTTTTTATTTTTTTATGGAATTATAGATTATACTCTGCGTCGAATACGTCGACCAATGACTTTGAAAATTGGACCGCGACTGAGCTTACCAAATCGAAGCACGTCCGCACCAACAAGTACTACAGATGGTGAATGGCCCGAGCATAGGTAAATATTTATATCACGTATTTCAATTTGAATATATAATTAATTTTAAATATTTTTCATTCGTCATTATATATTGAGCGTTTTTACAAATGTCAATATTGTTATAATTAATTATTTCTCTTACAGTATTATTCGCACTTATCTTAATTAAATAATATACATATATACAAAATTTATTTCACTAATGGGGTGAACGTGAGAAAATGGTTTTACCACAGTGTGGTTAATTATTTCAATAAAAGTTCAGCCCCTTCTGTTGGGGCGAATTTCATAAATAAATATCTATATATATTTTTTTTGTTTCCAAACGACTGACGTGTGTGTAAAAACTTTTTTATATACATAATTAACGTCAAGTCGGTAAAGTAAATTACTGAAATTTCATTTACCGTCCGCAGGAAATAACAATTTTTGGTAAGTTTACTCCTGCGCAATGTGTAGATTTCAATCGTCGAAAAACTAGTTGTGATTTTCGTAATAATATATAAGCATAGCAAAAAGCTTCATCTGGTGGATAATAATTTTCTCACCGGGCAACAAACAGTGTATTTTGGCAATGCCGACACTGATATATATTCGCTCCACCGGACAAGTTTTCAATTGTACCTGTAGAGGTGCAATAATATCATTGAGAGAGTATACAGTATTTTCTGTGCGCTGTCTCGTTATTCCATAACACGAAAGAGTCGCAGAGTACGAATTGTAATATGAGCCACCGCAGCGCAAGATCTCATCGTATAAAACTCGTAATGAAAGATATCAGTTCCACAGTTGTACATCGCACGTGTTGAACCACCGGCCGCATCGCGCGCGCATCTGTATTTTTTTTTTTCATTACTTTTCTCATTGCTGTGTACGATCGTATATTTAAAAATGACATTTATCATATCGAAATAAATTACATTCTCAATCGCCGAGTTAAAAATATATTCGCGCACATTTATCGTATTAATTTTATATTTTGATATTCAGTGAATTATTATTTAAAAAAATATACATAAAATTACGGGTTTACAATTTTTTATTTTTTCTTCATTTTCTTCAGTGGAGTAGTACAATGCAGGTAACAGTAACTATTACGGGGTCATTGACTTTGTTATTTTTCACAGAAAATATACATATATCAATACGTAGTTGAACTACTGAAGTTGATGTGCTTCGTGTATGCAAAGTTATTATACATATTATTATATATAATATATGCAGTTTGTGCAAAATTGTGTATGTGTGTACCTAAGCGTCAAGTGCGTATGGTTTCCGTAATGCAAATTAACAATGATGCATTCATTGTAGCATGCATTTAATTATGGTGCATGTTCATACATGATATTAAGCTTATCGATCAATAATTAAATGAAATGCATTGTGTAGATGAAACAATTTACGTTGAAATGCTGATGTGTATAATAAACAAGTGCGATGACGCGGTAATAATTTACTATCAAAAATATATTTGAAATTGATGAATTCACTGAGGACAATAAAATTTTCACATGAATCAATTCATATACATGATTGCTATAATAAATAAAATGAAATTAAAATTTATAACCTGATAAATATCTACGATTATATTCGTGTATAAATATAATAGTGATATTGTTTTAATTACTTAATAGATAATAAAAAAAATTTTGTTTTATTAAAAGGACAAATTATTTTGTGTTTATACACAAAAACGATATTTTGGAAAAATAATGAAATACAAAAGTGAATGTAAAATGTTATCACGCCGCGCGTGTAGTGAAAGTGGAGTTCATCCAGATGTAAATGTAGTTAATGCAACAGGAAGTTGGCTAAATGATTGTGTTGGAAGTGGCAGTGTCAGTGGTAACAGTGGTGGAGGACATGGACATCTTTGGGGTAAACGTCAACGTGGACAAACATCGGGATTTGTCCTTGGTCACGCAAATAGTTGTACAACACAACCTATCATCTTGAGGACAAGAAGAAGTTGGCCAGTAGCTCCAATTCAATGTAGGAGGTATATATACATACATATATTTTTATTCATTTATTCATTTGACATTGCAAGAGGGTGCGAGTGATGTCCTGTAAATTTTTTACGCCACACTCTGCTATTAATAACGGTGGATATATGTGTATAAAGATAAATTATTTCTCACAATGACTAATGAAAAAAGAAATAAAGAGGGAAAGATGTTTATCGTAAAACTTTTTTTTTTTTAATGAAAATGTTATTACGAGTGACTGCGAGAAATAGGGAGGCAAACAAATGTACGCTTGTAATTTAAAATAAATAGAATTTATGAGAAATATTTTTATAAAAATAATCAACTCATCTCATTGAATTCACTCAAATTAATTCCAAGACAATAAACAAATGGAAAATTTATTGGAATAAAAGTTTTTTGTTTAATATGTTTCATTTTATATTTTATAATTCGTTGTTAAATTTATGTGTCAGTTTATTTTTACTTGCTTCGTTTATGGGATATACATACATATGTATATTAAATGTTTAGTGGTAAAACAAACCATACTTTATTGCAGCGTATAGATATTTCAAGTGGAATTGGTCTTGTATAGTGCAGGCACTTTCGCGCCCGGTCAGTAGCACATCACGTTGGGATACTCTAGTGGGTAATAACCCTACACACGATGGCATATTGATGTAAATATATGTATATACATATACATATATTGGTATATAACAGTACACACGGCACTCTCGATACGTTCAACATGAGTAAAAGCCAAGAGCAAAGTCCAAGCCCCAAGTATTGACCCGCACATTTCTCTTGTATTGTAGCATGTGTTTCTCAAACACACGATTCTGAACATACTTTGCGATATTGTCAGGAGGTATACGTCAACTAATAGATGTTCGTTTAGCCCAAAGCAACCACTTGAAAGTAAACGAGTCTCATGTATTTTTTTTTTATTTTTCTGATCATCAAATTGCTGTTTATTTATTTTACGGGACATTGAGCTTCAATATTGAACGGTCAATTAATCATTTGAGATGTGAGTTGAAGTTTTTTTTTTCTTTTTTTTTTGGCGGTAAACGAAAATACAATAACAAAAAAATTTTTATTGTGATTTCTTTTTTGGTTATTTAGTTTTTCTTTTATTAATAGACCATGTGCTTGATTGGTTTCATTTTATTTGTTTATTTTATTGCTTTACATTTGTACAATTAATGTACATACTCAAGCAGTTGATTACCATCTTTTGTATATCCGCAGTGCAGTTATACAATAATCGATCCGACATTTTTATTTATCGTCTTGGCGTGATATAAAATTACATTCGATATTTTTCGTTGATTATCATTTTTTATTTCATCAATTTTAAATAATAGAAAAAATTTTATGTTTTATTTAAATTGACGGGTATCAATATGTAAATTGTTATCGATGAAATTTTATAGATATATTTAATTTCAATTCAAATTTCATATTAGATGACAGTTCCACTTTAAAAGTTACGTTCATCGTAATCTCTTTAAATATCACATTGAAAATTGAATTGAATTATTGGGAATTTTAATTTGATATTAAATACACAATTAATTTCATAATTCAATTGGTTAAACCGCGGTATATATGTACCCGCGATTGTTCTACTATGTCGTAAATTGATATAGTAGAATTATGTACATGTCGATAAAGTAGAAATTAAAACGAAAATAATGTTATATGAAAATGGAAAAAAAGTTTCAAGCTTCTGTGGTAAGATTGGTTTGTTGCTTCATCGACTAAACTCATAACAATTTCCTCTATAACTACATTATCTATTGACGAAAAAAAAAAAAAAATAATTACGTACACATCACTTTATTTTTATTTATTTTTCTTTTTCAATTTTTTTTTTAATTCTTTTGCACAAATATAAAATTCAGTTGATGAAGTAATTAAAATAGATTCTCAATAAAAATATTAATATAATTACTAAATTAAATTCCATTCCACTTTACATAAATTAAACATTCATGTGTAATTATTCTACATTCTACGCATGTTATTTATTAAAGTGTTAATCGTAGCAGAAAATGATTTTGTACATTAATTAAGCAAATAGTTGGAATACATTAAATTTATATAAAAGCTACATAATATAATATAACTCTAAATTTAATATACAATTTATATATGAATATACTTTTGTGGATATTTCTTTTTTTTTTCTTTTTTTCTAAAGTAATATCCTGATATACTATACAAATATTTTTTTCCATCTCTTTTAATAAAAGCATACTCTTGTATCGTGCTACCATGAGTACGTCACATAACAAAGTACTTTATACAGGTTTTATATAATGACAATAAGCCGATAGTGTGTAGATCCATAAGCATTCATTGAATATATAAACACACACGTCTCACTAATGCCGGACGTATCATTCACATTGCTATTATTGTTATATATAATCGTATAAATAAAAAATAATCCACTATATTTTTCACTTCAATACAAATCCTGAATAAATATTCAACATTTGATAATCTGCTTTTTCAAATAAAAATTATTTTAATTCATAAAATATATCTATCTAAAATTATTCTCAAATATTTGTATTATTTTTATACTAAAATTTTATTTGTTTATTTTTAATGGCAAGATAATAATGAGGAGAATTACCAAAAGTATATAACATTACTGTGTGTAATGATGTCGATAAAAAAAGTGACATTTTGGCTTTGAGTTGGATTATTGATTGGCTGCCTGTTGCGTTTCGTCCTGTCGCGTTGACGATATCATCACTTGAATGTTCCTATATTATTCTATACCGGTGATGCATAATATAAACAAGTTACACTTTATACTCGTGCACAATCCCAACTGGAACAGAGTGCACTTGTATCTCTACCTGTACAAATAAGTACTATTTGCATATAGATATAATAAGTCTATCATGTCAGGTATATATAAAGTGACACCATTTATTATGTAAGAATATTTATTATTTTGTGTAAATTCTATTTTATTATCTATACTAGTTCACGATTTTACATCGTGCTATAAGCAAATATATCGACGAAAATCTGAAAATATTATTTAATAATAAAAATATAAGAATAGATATTTTTTTGGGAGGGATGAATGTAGAAAATATCTAATATATTTATTAGATTAATTATAAAGTAAATTGTAAATTATTTATAAACTATAATGATGGGTCAGGTTTTATGTATAAATTATCTATGTATTTGTGTGTACATATACATAAAATAATAGGGTATAAAGTTGAATGTGATGCTGTCGAAACGCGCACGCGTTCAAACTATATCGACCCCCTCCGAGATATATACCGATGATGGCCGCGCGCTTCTGAGCTGTCTGTTTTGCAGCTGGTGGCTTTGGCTTGACTCTTCAATATTTCTCCAACCTTATTATTAAATCAAATTAATAACTGCGGTGTATTAAATTTTATAAATTAATCTCAAAGACAATTACATTCATCTTAGATATTTATACTAAAAAAATTATTTATATATTTTAATTAATATTTATATGTATTATATAAATATACATGAATATTACCTGTTAATTAAATTGAACAAAGAAAGGTTTAATTATAAAATTCTAAGAGTTTTACTATATTCTGGAGCTGGTCGATTTTGAGTCTATTGATGATAGTTTTACGACCACTCTCCAAAAGCGAACATCGCGCCTATTTTAAGCGTATCCGCTTGCGCACGTCTCACATCATTTATTATATTATATACATATACATACATATATTATAAATAAATATATATATGTGTGTGTTTTTTTTATATGTATTTATATAGACGATGTGAACATCACTCGAGAAAGATTATATTCGCTTGGTGCTACTCGTTGATATAAAGTGCGAATAAAACATAGTCGTCCGATATAATATACCCATGAGCGAATCTCCTTAATTTACATTTTTTTTTTTTTCACTGAAATTACTAATTCATTTTTATTATTAATTTATTTATTTTTCATCTCCGCTAGAGATGAAGTGCATGTATATATACGGAGAAAAAAAAAATAAAATTACTTCAATTTACCTGAAACTGCATTCGCAATTTCACGATTATGAAGTGTTTTATAAATTCATTTTTTCATTATAATCATCAGCGACAAATTGAATGAATGAATATATATAAATACGTTTTATATATAATAATTATTTGGTAAAATTAAAATTTGTATATAAATTATTAGTCAGAAAATTTACATGATAATATTTTTGATGATGGTAAATTTATGTTTGGGTTTTATATTGAGGTAAAATTTCATAGGTGATTGGACAAATAAAAGTTTGGGATCTGAGGAAAGATATATACCTACATATGTATGTTTATACACATATGTATATATGTGTCCGTGGGTTGAAAAGCTATACCACAGTGTGTGACTGATCGGATATGGTGTGGTGTGACCCAAATTTTGAACAAGCTGAAATAACCCCTCACATTGGGCGCCCGGAAGATTCAACGCTTTTCCGGATGCTACGTCACTGCACAGTGTCGAGGGAGGCTTGAGAAAGAGAGGGAGATAGAGCGCGAGTGAATAAGCGGAAGAGAGGCAGCAGCGCAGTGATCCCTTTTCGTCAGTCGGCGCTCGGCCGCCACCATCGTCTGATACACAATAAAAACGTAGGAGATTCTCTTTGACCGCGAGATTCACTCTTATACTCGTCCGGGCTGCAATCAAAAAATCACAGCACATTAATATAATATTTATTAAATGTGAACATTTGAAATTATTCATTTATTCCATTTGTATCATTATCACCATTGTCTTCTTCATCTTCATCATTATTAACTATTGAAAATAGCATTGATTTATTCTCCTCCTACAGTATATATTTGTTTTTGTATACATTGCTTGCTCTATTGTTTTCGTGTTCTTTTCTTCTTCTTGTTCATCTGTAGAATCATTTTTTTTTTTTTTTCATGTGTATAGATATTTTTAACGAGTCTTTCCAATTTCATTTATAATCCTTTCATTCACCGTTTTAATTTCCTCTTCACGGATATACGATTCTGAAAAAAGAAAATAATAATACATTTGCCTCAACATTTTTGTTCTTTAGTATTTAGTTTTTTTGTATTGATGTTTTTATTTATTGTTTTATAGTTTACTGTCGTTATTCCATTCACGGTAGATCGAGTGATATAAATTCGTGAAAGGTGCGGCTGCTGTTGTCTATTTATTCTTCGCGATTCAATTTGGATCGATTGGTAACTCATTAACGTCTTGGATTTTTCTTTTTTATTATGATTGTAATTTTAGCTTTTGCTTTTTTCATTTCATCTAAAAATAAAAGTAAATAACAGAAAAATTAATTGATCAATTTATTTGCGATATTTTTTATTCTGCGTATATTTTTGCGTTGAAATTTATTATTTGATAATCTTGGCGTGAAATTATTTCAGTTGATTTTAATGTGGTTATTATATGTTTAAGGTAGGTTAGATAATTGTTATTTCAAAAGTGACGCACTAAGTTAAACTGAATGAAATGGATTATGTTGAAATGTTGAAAATATATAAGAGAGACATTTTTGTTGTCGTGCTACCAAGGCCAATAATATCATGAGAGCACAACGGGGATAATAATATTGGAGTAAAGATTAGAGCCAGCACAACGGGTGGAAGTGGTGGCGGTGACGACGACGACGACGACGACGACGGCGGTGGCGGTGGTAGAATAGTTAAAGTGGGGGATGGTATCAAGGCAAATGAGGAGGGCGATTTTGAAATGGTTGAGAAGATGGGAGCATTCGATCAGCTCTCATATAACCGCTTACTAGAGCAATAAAAAATTAAATTTAGACAATTACAAGTTCCGCAAACAAGCCACGCAGTATTACATGCTTAAAAAAAAATTCTATGTATTCTATTTATTTACATATATGACTTATCAAGGTTGTGCAGTTTATCTGAAATTTAATGGACTGAAAAAATTCAATAAAATTAAACATTTAATTCTGTAAATATAAAATTGGAAATGATAATTTATGTAATAAATTGATGAAAAATTATTGTAAATTATTGCGTGTAAGCAATATTTATGAAGGTGTGTGTATGTGTGTTGGGGGATAAGTGTAAAAAGTTATTACTACTAACAGACAGTGAAAGTAGAATGGGCGAAATTAGTCAGACAATTTATAATACACAATGAAAAGAACTTCAAGAAGATGGTATGAAATATTTGATTTTAAATAAAAGTGATGAGGATATCATCAATCAGAAGATAGCATCGACTGGTTGAAATTTTATTGTAAAATAGATAAATATTGAATGAGAATGGTTCAAAATGATAATGAAGAGTTGAAAATGGGGTGGCTGTAATAAATTGAATTGAATACATTTCGATATAAATTCAATATATGCGACTGATGATGGACTAGAAATATAAATAAAACATGATGAATGAGTAAAAATATAAACAAGTGTTGATACGGAATGTGGTGGGTAGTGTGGTGAAGAGGGCGAGCTGACGAGGTGAGGGAGAGCAAATAAATTGGTGTGACACCTAAGAATCCCGAATGTTTTGACGCTGAGTGTCGCTAGGGTGTCGAAGTGGGGGGCGCGTGGTCGTGCTGCCTGCCGTGCGCCGGCGGCGGCGGGCGAGGAGCTCCCGGTGGTGGTTCAGGTGTAACACCATGTGGTACCAGTGGTGGCCACGGCGGTGGTAGTAATGGTGGTAACGGTGCTAGTGGTAATAATAGTGGCCGTACAGTGAAAAAATCAAGTTCTATTATTCTTTGTGGTCATCCAC
>JAQQBR010001832.1:5597960-5612709 GCA_030347285.1 Microctonus hyperodae
AATTATTATTTTTCTTCCTTGAGCATCACGCTCAAGGGAGAAATTATTTGAGCCGCAGAAATTTTAACTTGGTTCAAACGTGTCTGACCAAAGAGTATTATTAAAGAGGGCAAAAGGTGACGGGAATATCTCTTAACTATAAGCTACGTATACCCTGCTTTCGATCAAACGTTACGAGAATGGAAACACTTGTTCAAACACTGGTGAATCAATCAACGATAGTTGGCACTGCTGGCGATACACTTAATTACTAAAGAACGCGAACTCGTTTATCCACGACTCATCAATATACAAACACACATACATACACACATAAATACATGGCATGAATGTATATGTAGACAACAGAGAATGAGTCAAGTTACATTTTGGTATGAGCGAGCAAAGATAACTCAAATGCTGCTGTGTGCCGAAGTCCGGTGTATCACAAAGACCTATTTAGATGCAATGGCACGAAACTCAATTGCGTTCATTCTATAAATACATGTAGAGCAGTGACACGTAAAATATATGTGTATATGTATAAACAATATATAGAGTTGAGTATGGATTCACTTCTATTATTCATTGTAAGCAGATTTCCTCTGGTCCTTAGGATATATAAAATAATTTTACAATCCGTCTATTGTTTCAATTTCACTTTATGATATATGCATTTAGATATGTTTGTTTTATTCATTTATCTATGCAATTCAATTATCATTGTTTGAATTTAAGTACATTTAGTTGCGTTTATTTGCGTAATGAATTAATTTTCATATTTGCATTATTAATTTTACGATAATTAGACACCTAATTCTCTAATTGATAATTCAACGTGTGTTGAATCAATGATGAATAATTAAAATTTGAATTTTCACTAATATAATTAAATAATTTGAATATATTTAATTTTATAAATATATCCAAATAGCGTAAATATATATAATTGTTATTGAAAATTATTTCTTAGTGGTTTAATTAATTTTGTATTTATGTCACAATAGATAATTCATATGATAAAAATTAAATACAAGTTTTTTGTTTTAGATGGATAAATAATTTCTTTTGTGGAATTTTATTTTATTTCTGTTGACAATGGGCACTGCATTATCATTTGAGTTGTATAAAACCCGCGAATAATTGTCTATCTATCGGTGTGTTCATATTTTATACTCGGTGTTATCTCAATGTATGAACTACAAGTAAGAAGGCAGCACTGTACAGATATGAATTGAGAATCAAAATGAGATACAGGCATTATTCCTTCAATGACAACAAAGGAAAATAAAGGAGAAATTATTATTTGAATTTGAAATAATTTTATTTATCTATATGCATTTATCAATATTGATATCTTGCGATAAATACTCATGGAAAGCTCTCGAATGTTTTCTGTGCATCATTTATTTCAAGAGCTTCACTCGTAGTTGCGATTACTCTACCAACCACTCTATATTAAACAGATATCCGTATCAATTAAGTAACATTATATGTACACATACATCGTAAAGTTGATAAAGAAAGAAAAAAAAATTTACATACGCGATAAGAAATTTTTTTATAAAAACCATCTCGAAATAACTCGCGCTGTTTTATCGACATAAAAGCACAATTCATTTTTATTTGTTTATTATATATAAAATTATATTTATTCTCCCATCATATGTATATAATTTTTCAAAATATTTATTCAACCCTAATTAATCATTAAACACAATCAATTTAAAATTCAAATAATATATATTAATTCATAAATAAATTTTATATCCATAGAAAAAACATTTTTTTTTATTCAATATAAAACTATTTTTATTTAATTGATTATTTTATAATATAATACATTTAATTCTGACTTTATATAATGTCTATACTATCTCATAATATAAATATTATAATATTCACGCTCGAGCTGCCAATAATTAATTTACTGATAATTAATTTATCCCAATAACAATTTAAACTCTCCATTTATTTCTTATCATACTCTGTTTTCATATTCATATTCAAACAATGTCGACATATATATGTATATGTATATCATGTATATACACATATATACATATATTCTGTGAGTGTTTTAAGTGGACAATACTCACACCCGGCAGTTTAGTATCAGACATTGACGGCGCTAATACAAGTCACTGCGCTGAGAATCGAAACTAGTCAGTATCGTGACGGCACGCGACTAATTCACAACTTCCAACAAATATATTTATTTTTAAATACTTAACACACAGATAATTATATTAATTGTGATTAAACACAACCAAAAAATCACTATAAATAATACAATAATAATAACTGTTAAAATATTTATCACACAAAAATGCCAATAGAGAAAACAAGTAGCAAAAAATTATACACTTACGTATCAATGATAAATAATTAGAATTATTTTGTCATTTATTTTTTTTTTTTATTGTTTACTACTATTATTTGTTATTGTTTGTTTTAACTGGTGAATGAGTGTGTGTTGTGTTATTGTTATGTTTAATTATATTTATAAATATTTGTAAATTGATTAATCGAGAGAATGACTGTGACTGATAATGAACGAGTACGCAGTTTTGGTGCCGACAGAAGTGCAAATACCATCGATATGTACTCATCGAGAATCGGGTGCTATGAGAATGTCACTTCCGTTGACCTCTTTCAGGAGACACAGCGGTTGCGTATCAACATTGGCACGAGTTAAGCCCCACCCGAGGCTTTTCTATCTTGCTGTGCCGTAAGTTTTGATATTAGATTGACTTGAGCCTGACATTGACATCAACGACGTAGAGCAATCAAGTATTATTTTCCATTGCGTGCAATAGAACTTGTGCGTTTATCATTAATGAAAGGAAAAAAAAATAAATAAATACTTGCATATAACTTATGTGCATATGTACTTGTATATATATATGTATAAATAAATGCATATGTTAATTGTGGGATATGAGCAATTATTTTTATTTATTTGTAACATATTGAAAGTACTGAGAAAATAATTGTCGTGTATTTTTTATAATTCGATGATTCAATTTTCTTTGACAATGAAAAAATATTATATTTTTTTTTATTTTTTTTTTTCAGTTTATTTATATTTATATACATGTATGTCATGTTGATATATATGTATAAATGAGAATAGATTGACGAATGAATAATGTAGAAGTAAATAATACGACGCGCCATCACGAATTAAAACACCGCTGATGCCACGCCGGCAGTTTATACCCATTACATAAATTATAATGTGCTACGAATTATATACATTTATTCAATGTATATATATGTATATATTTATACTTTTTTTTTGTATTATGATAATTTTGAATTCAATGATAAGAGACTAGTGGTCACAGATATTATTTAATTATTGTGAGAATTAAAATTGTAATTTTATTTCTTAAATATTCTTTTTTCATTATAATTTCGCGTTAAAATTTAACATTTAATTATTCCTGTGGGTATAACATATAAATGTGAAATATTTCCAAGGTAAATTGTGAATATTTAGTGTTAGTCTGTTTTTTTTTTTCTTAAACTTTGACGTAATTCCGTTGGAAAAACTGTGTAAATATTTGGTTGTATAATAAGACAGAGCGTGCGAGCTTGACGATCAATATCTGGTGCGTGAAAAGAAGAAAAACAAAGAATAATAAGATCTAAATATGCATATTTTAAATTAAAGATAATTTAAATTAATCTTTGGATTTTTAGTAAGGGATGTAAATGAAAGATATAAAAAATAAATGTTGTTGAAACTTAAATTAATAATAAAATTGACAAAGTTGTCGATGTGTGTAGCTGGTTAGTATTCAGTACAATTTATAATCGGTGAATGACAAGAGTCAGTTTGTGGTAGGAAATATATAATGACCGCTTGCATAACACGACAATCATCATGGGTACGTTTGTATGTCGATTGCCGGCAAAGCGGAAGATCGCCATCGAGAAATCACTCTAGCAAGCAACATAAATAAATCGCACACAATCTCAATTGAAATGAAACAAAAAAAAAATATATAAATTATACATTTATGTATAATTTTTCCAGTTATTAATTTCAATTCTCATCATGATTTTTATTTTTATTTCTGTGTCTTTTTTCTTTATATTTATATGTATTCAATCTGAAAGTAATGTCATTTCAGCAAATATTTATTGTTATTTTTTTTCTCGATGAAAAACAATAATTTTTTTCGATTAAAAATTTTATCATATTATTCTTATCATTTTATTCATGTTATTTAATGATTATTAACCTGTGTGATTTTTTTTCTGCTTGGTTTCGTAGCTTTGATGTTGAAAATGGCGGTTCAGCATTGGATGGTGCAGCAGGGGGTGGCGCAGCTTCACCAAGCGCTGGTCTTGTCCTCCAAACATTGCCACAAAGAAGAGAGAGCTTCCTTTATCGTAGTGATAGTGATTTTGAAATGTCACCAAAATCCATGTCACGCAACAGTTCAATTGCCAGTGAAAGGTAAATTTTATTTTATTTATATTTACATCAAAAGTTACATTCTCATTTATTTATTTATTTTTTTAAATTTTATTATCTATATATAAAACTATAACTATATGTATGTATATTGTATATATACATATTTTTATGGATGCTAATCGCTATTGATTTATTAAATCGTCAAAACTTACAAGCGCATATAATGAAAAACATTTAAATTATAAAATTATTTTTATTTTACTTTTATTAATAAAAACAAAATATTTTGAGATTAATAATAACTATATACATATATATTTACAGTAATAATATATACAAAGTAAAAAATTTTATTGTATTCTTTTTCGATTTATAAATTGAATTTTATTTAATTGATTAATATAAAATTTTTTATTTACTTGAACTACAGTAAACAATGAATTAAAATAATTGTCATATTTATTAATCTAGATAAAATTATCTGAGAAAAAAATAAATATATGCATACAATCGGCCATATTTCATTGATAAAAAAGATTAAAATTATTTATTTATTGTTATTTTTGTTCTTATTTATTTTCTTAAGCTGAATGCAACATGTATATCAATGTGGCTTCTATTGTATTATTTATTATGTACATAGATACGCGGGAATAATGTATCAAAGCTCAGGCTTGTATATAAATGTCTTTCTTTATACGTGATATAGATATAATACTTATTTCAAATGCAAAGTCTCTGTCGAGGATAGAATTCTTTACTTCTCAGGTGTTTATATTATTATGACGCCAACGAGTCTGATCCTTCGGTTACAGGTTCAAAGAGACAGAGCCGCCAATCGAGCGAGCGTATGTAATCGATTTTTCTTATCTTATTAACAAATTCTATCTATTCATCCTATGATTTAAAAAAAAAAATTTTTTTTTGTTTTTTTTTGTGATTATATTTTTTTTTTTATATTTTATTTTATTGTGATTACACATTTCTATTCTACCTAGCGAGTTTTATTCACACGCCTGCACGAATTTATTGCAACACCGCCAGTGTTAATTTTTTTTTTTATTTTAGGTACTTAGTGTTTGAATTTTTTTTTATTAGGCAGACTATCATTAAAAAATCTGATTGTAATTTAAATTTATTTAAATTGTATTTCACGTTGTCTAATATAATTTTTACCTACTGCATTTATTAAATATTTACATCAATTTTATTTATACCAGAATTTTGTAATTATATCTTTTATTTCTTAGTGATAAAAAATTTTTACATAGAAAATATTTTTGTTATCGTTATTGAATAATTTATTATTAATTTTTTTTTCATACTTTTTTATAATATTTCATGAATAATTGACACATGACGTAACGAAATTCAAGTTGAATTATGTTTGTTTTCTAATAATAAACGTCACTGCATGAATAATTAATATTTTAAACATGTCAGCTTCACGTATTCGTATGTGTATAAAATTGACATATTTTCCCATGAGCTTTTATTACTCGAGAGGCTGTATATTCACATTTCTTTTATATAAATAGTATACATAGTTTGAAGTTAAAGTTTATTAGTTCTTATCACAAGCACATATAATTTTTAATGACGCTTTAAAATAACGACACTCTACCTGTCTTACCCAATGAACACATTAAATAAAACAGCTTATTGTTGCCAGAATAAGCGTCGCACTTATTCTCAAATATTCCCCTAGCCTCAACTTGCTCGTTTATATTTCATGTTATTTTTTTTTTCCACTGATGTTATATTTTTTTATCTCTTTTTTTATTTGATAGCATCAGTCGTGCAATTACTTCCTGTTTTCCTCTGTACAACTTTGAACTTTCTCCATTTTCTTTGTCAATTTAAGCAAAGTCATTTATTTATTTATTTATTTTTTTCTTTAATCTTTACATTTATATTAAAGAATGAAATAAAAATAAGATAAAGTTAATTCTGATTATAAATTCTGTGAATTAAATCTCACTATTGGACAAAATTTTTCTCATTTTAATTAGAATGGAAAAAAAGTTATTAAAATTATTTATGGGAGTTGTTAAAAGTAATTGAATAAATAATTATTGGATAAATTATGTATATACAAATTGCGCTTAATTTTTCTACACAATCAAATTTCACACTTCGAAAATGTCCAAAAATTTGTAACTAATATCAGAATATAATGTAAAAAAATAATTGAAAAATAATGCTAAGCTAAAACACGCGCATTTTTAATTAGCTTTATTTGAGATTAGTGAATGAAAGAAAGGTATATTCGAATAAAAAAAAATTTTATTTTCAGGATATTTTCTGATCAATACAGGTAAGTTGCTTAATCATGTTAAAAAAAAAATTGCTACACTGACTGCGATAAATCGTATACTTTAACAATAAAATAAAAAATAAATAAATAAAAAGAAATATGAAATTTATATTAAAATATCTCCAATAAAAATATAAATATCATATCCAATAAATACGAATAAAATCTCTTCAACAATTTATAAGCAAAATAAATATTCTCTATTATCAATTTTATTCTTACTAATACTTTCAAGATTTCAAATCTCATATTTATCTTTCATTTTTTACATACATATAAAAAAGTCAAACATACATAAACTCTAAACAAAAATTATCTTCATCTTATCATGTGCATATAAATAATTCTATGAATTTTATTAAAGTAAACTTATTTTTTTTTTTTTTATACTTTGATAATACATTATATAATTCTGCTCATACAATTTAGGATTCATCTTCATATTTAATATACATATATAAGCATGTAATATGTATACAGACATCCTTCACATTAATTGAAATCGTGTCATTTCACGAAAATCAATATGTTAACAATTTCATCAGGAAATTAATAATTATTATTTATAATCCACTTTTACTGCAATCAACGTTTCATTTTTATCATAAATTACAAATTACACATTTCTATAACATTTTTATTTATAAAAAAAAAAAATCCAAGACAAAACAATATAAAAATCTACAATACTAATATTAATATCTTTATTATTATTTAATATTTTATGTTAAAAAAAATTACATATTCATAAATTTAAAAATATAAATAAATAATACATTGTATTATTATTTCGCTATAATAAAATTTCTTCATTGTCAACAGTAATAATTATTAATATATTCGTTAAAAAAATTTTGTAAGCAAATTTTATAATCAGACGTTATTATTTTTTTTTCTTTTTAATTATATGTATATATATACAGAAAGCAATGGTACAGCAGTCGATCAATCGAATTCTTCAAGTATTTTATATACGTATTACTATAAATATATGTATATTTATATGTATATATACATGTAATAGCCAGTGACGTAAAAGTAAAATCGTGTTTTCCACCGAGAGTAAACGAAAATAGCCGAGGGAATACGATAATAGACGAAATAGAACGAGGATGAAACCCGCGCGAGACTTTATCGAGATTGCGCACATTTCCCGCGCAAATCACAATACAACGACATTGAAATACACTATGCATTTGTGTGTATGTAATGCATCGTGCGCCCACCTAACTCCCCACTATGTACAATCGACGAATCCCCCGCGAAACTAAAAGACCCCAGCCAAACCATCAGTTCGACATCGTGGTGGTGAACGAGGGCAATGAAAGTGTCGATATGATGGCGGCTCCCGCTGATCTTTGCTACGTGATTTCATTATCTTTTATTCACCTATCTATCAATTTTATCTCAAGTCTTTAACATTATTAATTCGCACGTGGAATTAACAAGTGTAAAATTTTATATTATTTTATCATATCAAAACATTTGTGTAATATTTATAATATTAATTTTATATGTGATCATAAAAAAATTTAGATATTATTAAAAATCAAGCAAGTCATGCGAATTTATAATATGTATAATAATTAATTATTAATTATGCATAGGTACATACCTATTTAAATTATAAATCGATACAAATATTGACATTAAAAATTTACAAAATTCAATTATTATATGTATTTATTATCAATTATTTTTAATTGTGATTTTATTTTGTAATTGATTATTGCAGACCTAGTATAACATGAAGATAATACGTATTTCACACTGTCCATTAGTAAATGAGTTTTAATGCTTTGACCTATAGAAAACAAGTTTGTATACATATGAAAAACGTCAGATTTTTTACATGTTGAAGAAAAATTATTCGTTATTTTTTAATTTTTTTTTTTCTTTTATTTTACACAACGCGGAAATTACTTGGGCACTAGGTCACACTGCAGCACACACCATTCACCGGTGAGCTGTCTAACGATTTCTCTCCTCTTCCACTTCTAAATATACACAAAAGAGTGGCGATGATTATAGTAGTAGTAGTACAACTATATTAGTACGAGTACATAAGAACTGCAGTAGAAGCAGCACCAGTACCAGCAGTGATATTACTACTGCTCGTATAAGTAGTATAGTCTTGATAGTGTAGTAGTAGTAGAACTAGTAGTAGTGGTCAAGTGACCAAGAAGTGGCTGGGCCTATTTTGAAACAAGAATATAAAGTTTAATTTCAAAGCAAGTCTTCTCACTGGTGATATGTCATCAGTTGGGTGTTGTTAAATAAATTCCAACAAATTCTAATTTTATATTTTTTTTATTGAGATGAAATATTGTTTGTGAGGAATAAAAATTTTCATTTTTAATTATTGTTTAGTAAATACATGTGATGTTTTTATTGTGCTTGTGCCATCAGTTGCCCCTGTTGGACAATGACAATAGATAAATTGACGTGATTGATTATACAATGGATGAAAGAGAGGGACCTCATTGTCGATAAATTTATATAATTATGACATTATGCTGGAGTGTGCGATGTATTATGGAATCATTTTAACATAATAAACCGGGTGTATATGACAAAATGTCAGACTCAAGCGGTGGTTTAGAAGAATTGTTGCTTATTCATAGTGGTTTGAAAAGATGTGGGGGTGGTATGAGCTCACCATCATTGGCAGGCTCCGAAGTATCTACTTCAAGTGCCATTGGTATTGTTGGCAACTTGGCAGGTGCTGTTGCTGGATTACCACGTACACATTCAATGTCAGCATTACGATCAAGACCACCCAGAAGGGCTGTTTTTTGGGAACAACAGGGCTGTAATTCGTCTACTAAACGTGATTAGTAAGTTAAATAACTGCTGACAATGATGAAGATGACAATTGAAGATGTTAATGATATTTGAATTGTATTTTTTTATTATTATACTTCGTTTTCTTTTTTATATCGATGAAAGTATTGGTTTAGAATTATTGATAATGATTTGATATGATAGGTAGAAGAAAAAAGAGAATTTAATAATTCAAATTGATAATAAGAAGTTTTTTTTTTTTGGTTTGATTAATTAATCGAAGAATAAATTACGATATATCGCAGTCACGTTGAATGCATGCGAATAGAACAAAATATCAATGCAAAACATTATTTTTATATATAGAATAAATAACAAATAAACAACATGATATATCATATATATAATATGTAGCGAATTTTTTATACTTATCAACATTGTATTTGTAATGCAATAAAAAAATGAGACAAATGGAGAAACAACTATGGCATGATACACGAAAGAGAACGAGAGACATGGCAGAGTGTGACAATGAAATAAAAAAAAAGTGTTATAATAACATAAAGCATATACATACATTTCGTAATAAATAATCGATAATTTTTTACGTTACAGTCATGGAGAGGACCTTATTGTCACACCTTTTGCACAGATACTCGCGTCATTACGATCAGTCAGGAATAATTTTTTGTCACTCACCAATGTCCCGACAAATAAGTGAGTAAAATGTTTCATGTCATTAATTATATGATAAGCACGCATGAAAAAAAAAGTCGCAGGCTTACGCTAACGGGGGGGATGTTTCAGATCACGAAGAAGTAGCGGTGCTCAAGGAAGCAACACACCGCAGCCACGTGTATTACCGCCTGGAGGTATTGAATTTATTATTTATAAAGTCGTTATTAATTATTTAGAGATTTTATATCAAATTTTTTTATTTATAAATAATCGTTTTTACTTTCGGTTCCGTCATTGTTCTCAATGTTTAACAATGTGAATGAATTTCAGATGAATCCTACATGAAACTCGCTGTGGAAACCATGGAGGAATTGGACTGGTGTTTGGACCAGTTGGAAACTATTCAAACTCACCGTTCTGTCTCAGACATGGCTTCCTTAAAGGTACCAATTTTCTATTATATATATTTCAAATAATTTATCGAGGGTTTTACTGTTTTATTGCACTTTTCACTGTACTTTTTATATATGCGAAAGACTGTTTTTCATCTGAATAAAAAAAAAAAAAAAAAAGAAATAGAAAAAGAAAAATACAGAAACGGTACCTTCTCTTTTTCTTGGCAAAAGTGAAGATTGAGCTTTTCAAACGTCATTCAACTGCTGTTTAGTTTTTGTGTCCTTGAGTCAACGAGCATCTCGACAAAATGTAGGTCAGTTGGCCAAGCGTCGATTCGAGCTTTCAACAAAATAACTGAAAGTGCAATAAAAACCATAGATTTTTCTTTAATATTTTCGAATTTTTATTATTTTTTTATTGTCCACTTTTTCGCTCATTATTCAGTTTATTTATTATTTTCTCAGTATGTTTATAATATTCACGATAATTACATTAAAAATTGAGCTCAAAATCTATTTTTTTCGTATGAATTCTCGTGTCAAAAAATATTTTATAAGAATACTCACACTCTTGAATCGATCGTGCAATAACTAGTGGCGGATTAAAATAAAAGAGTTGCGGTCTCTTTTTATCTCCATCTCTTTTACGTTCATCTCTCTGTCTCGTAACTTTTATATAGTATAAAAGCGAATAAAGTCGTCTTTCAGTCCATTGTCACGGCAGTCATTGAAACAAATCCAATGAAAAAAAATAATAATAATAATAATAATAACGTGACATATTGTTTCAGTTCAAGAGAATGTTGAATAAAGAACTCTCGCATTTCTCTGAGTCTTCCAAGTCTGGTAATCAAATCTCCGAATACATTTGCAGTACATTTCTTGGTAAGCGCCACATTAATATTTTTAATAATAAAATTGTAAATAATATATTCTTATTACTTTATTTTATTTCATTTATTTATTTTTTGTTACTACACCACCGATATATAATTGATTTTAATTGCATTCTACGTAGATAAACAACAAGAACTCGATTTGCCATCATTACGCATTGACGATGTAGTTGCTGCTGTTGTTAGTGGTGATGGAAAATCATCAAAGAAAAAGGATCGCACTCAACGCGGACCAGCTGCAATGTCTCACATTAGTGGTGTTAAACGTCCGTTAACGCACACCAACAGTTTTACTGGCGAACGAGTACCACTTTATGGTGTTGAAACACCTCAGGAAGAACAACTTGGCAAGGTACGCGTATTATCAATTCGTTCTATATTAAGAAAAATAAATTGAAGACGATTCAACTATATTTTATTTTTGCTAAATTTATTGCGTCAATTAAAAATGTTTTTTTATTTTTGGCATTATTTTCAGGTGTTATCAGACATTGATAAATGGGGTATTGATATATTCAGAATAGCCGAATTGAGTAACAATCGACCGTTGACCTGTGTGGCCTATACGTCATTTCAAAGTCGCGACTTACTCAAATCACTCGCGATACCGCCAAAAACTTTTGTTACTTTCATGATGACTTTGGAGGATCACTATGTCAAGGACAATCCTTTCCACAATAGTCTTCATGCGGCAGACGTTACACAATCAACGCACACACTACTCAATACACCTGCACTTGAGGTTAATTTTATATTTGTCTCAATCGATATAATATTGTAGTTATATGTGTGATATTGATGCCATTTATTGACTGCATTTTTTTAAATTTTATTCTTCTTTCGTTATACAGTCTGTTTTTACGCCTTTGGAAATTACGGCAGCTCTATTCGCCGCCACAATTCACGATGTTGATCATCCGGGTCTTACCAATCAGTTTCTTATAAACTCAAGTAAGTTAATAAACTTTGAATTATTTTTTATCAATTTGAAAATACTCTGATCAATTAATTATTAATTAATTTTGTTTCAATTTTCTTAGGCTCGGAATTGGCATTAATGTACAATGACGAATCAGTTTTGGAGAATCATCATCTTGCCGTGGCATTTAAATTATTACAAAATGAGGGTTGCGATATATTCGTAAATATGAATAAAAAGCAACGTCAAACATTAAGAAAAATGGTGATTGACATGGTATTATCAACTGATATGTCAAAACATATGTCACTGCTTGCCGATCTTAAAACAATGGTTGAAACAAAAAAAGTTGCGGGCTCTGGTGTATTGCTGTTGGATAATTACACCGATCGAATTCAAGTTCTTGAGAATTTAGTACATTGTGCAGATTTATCAAATCCAACTAAACCTTTGCCGCTCTATCGTAAATGGGTTAGTTTATTGATGGAGGAATTCTTCCTTCAAGGCGATCGTGAGCGAGAACAAAATATGGATATAAGTCCAATGTGTGATCGTCACAGTGCTACAATTGAAAAATCACAAGTTGGTTTTATTGATTATATTGTACATCCACTTTGGGAAACATGGGCTGATCTTGTTCATCCTGATGCCCAAGAAATTCTTGATACACTTGAGGAAAATCGCGATTGGTATCAATCAATGATACCGCCATCACCGCCATCAGATGATCAACAGGGCAGCGAACCGCATTCAGAACGAATACATTTCCAAGTAAAAAATCAATATATTCAATTTTTTATAATTATTCATTTTTATTTCTATATCCATTGTGTACAAATTAATAATTCACATTCTTCGAGTAGAATAATTAAAAAATTGTCCTATAAAGACACGATAAAATAGATAAATTTTATGTATTTAATTTTTTAATACTGCTCAATAGATAGCTTTTTATTCATGAAAATTACTGATTTAGGTAACACTTGAAGAGGGCGATGAGTCGGGTGAAAATTTAGAAGACAGTGGAACTGAAGCGGAAGGTGAAGGAGACGAAGCCTCGGCTGATACTGGAATGTGACGGAAATTGGCGGGTATTTGTAAGAAATTATACGAGAAATTTCAACAAACTTGGTGGCGAGCGCATCCATAAATTTTGCGCTTTCCATATATCATTTTGCTTTACTATATATATATTTTTTTTTATCAATTATGACGATGGATGTGATTTGCTTGATGGAAGTAATAACATTTTAAGATTGTCGGCTGGACCGACCTGACGAGCATCAAATATGTATGGCGCTGTACATTTGCCATCATAAATAATAATTATAAACATTGCATTATGAAATAATATATATGTATATGCCGGTTAGGTTTGACGATAAATAATCAAATTTGAAGAAAAAATGAAAGAGACAAAAATGAATCTCAGCTAGTACCTGTTGTGCACAACCAAAGGCATCGAATGAAAGTTTCATGAGCGCGTTAAAAATATTATAAAATACGTGTTTGAATTTCGTGAAGAATGAAAGTGAATATTATGCGCACCGGCAGATGATTAACTTATTCAGAGCAAATTTTCAGATATTTGATGAAATACAAAACTGACATATCATCTGAAAGATAAAAAAATATTATCCTACGGTAAATTTGTAGCATCGAGTGTGGAAATATGAATTTTCTGAGAAAGGAAACAAAATCTTTACACCAATTAAACTTTTACACTGGTGTTTATTCTCCACCAAATAAAATAAATAAATGAATAGAGAACGGTATTCGTGAGACAGATTAAAGAAATATACACCGAGTGTAAATTATACAATTTTCAATTTGTTTTCTTTTTTGTTCTTGATTTTAAAAATTCGCCATATCAAGTGTTGTCCGGTCTTTTGTCCGAAAAGAAAAATAAATTAATGTCTGCTTGAAAATGAAAAACCAAGTGATATTTATAGAGCCGGTCTCTGTGAGGTTGATGTACTATGATAAGAAAAAATAAATATTTTTATTTGTTATTTCTCATAATTTAACTATTCGCGCAAATTAATTTTTTTTTTTTTTTTGATTGCGCTGAATCAATTTAACGTACAATTGTTTTTAACCAAAAAATAGTGATTTAATGAAAGAGGTTGCATGAATAATTTTTTTATTTTCCGGATTTGATTGCTCTATTCTTCTTTTGTGATGTTACTGTTATTTTTATCTCGTTCCGTTTGATCCCTCTTGAATATTCGTACCCATAATTATCATATAAATTATCTATCATTGTATATTCTGCACAATGATGACAATCTTATACAAAGACAGTCAAACATATGAAGGAAAAAAAAATAATGGACGTAAAAAATTCTT